>JASPKZ010001256.1:0-42500 GCA_030220185.1 Diploptera punctata | reverse complement strand
ATATATTTATTTATTTATTTAGAGTGAATTTAAATCTGGTTTTGAAGAGTTCAATTGTCTGATAGCAAGGGAATGTTGATAAAACAACTGCAATTGTGTATTATTGCTGAATTAGTGGCATACATTTTATAGAACATTTTCATACTGCATATTAATTACAAACATGATTGTTATATAGAGGAAGCGGCGAATGCTGCGGTTCATTTTCTATTTCCAGCAAAGTCAAAAAATAGACATTAAAAAGTATACAGACTATTTAAGAATGTTATTACTCACTATAGAGAAACATATTGAAATAAATAAGGAAAATACTAATGAAAATGAACCAAATTGAGTTAATGTTAATAATTGTATCAACTGTCCATCATCATCAAGGTTCTACAGCCCGTTGCAGGCCTAACCGCCCTACAATGTGCCTCCATTCGTCTTTACGTATTCTCCACCTTCATCCTCTACCCTCGTACACCCAGTAGTCTCAGGTCCTGTTCAGTGCTGTTCAGCCATGTAATATTAAGACGTCCAACTCTCGGTTTTAATTTATAGTTGTCATATGTAAGTGCCACGAGAGATTTCCAAAGTTATCGATAAATTCACGACTCACGAAGTGAGGAGCGAATTATCAGAGAATTTGAAATCAAGAGTGGCATTTGTTAGGACTATTTAACGAATAAAATTAAGCTGTTTACTCACAAATCATTATTTAAATATAGTTATTTTAAAATAGTTATATATTTAATGTAAACGGCGATGTTTGAAAACAAATGAGAAACGATCGGTACGCTTCATTTGCTTCATTTGTTCCTCACTGCAACCAGATCATATTATTTATTGCCAAAGGATATTGTAAGAATGGACTCTAGTTGAGAAGAAATGAAACACATCAAACTGTATATTAATTCATTTCTGATGTCCTATGATGTAAATATGACAATTACATTTTTCTGGGAAAAAATACATTTAAGAAAGTTGTAAACAGTGGTTTTTTTTTGGTGGTATAATCAATTGCTACAAATGTTTTTTTTATATTAACTCCCGCATGCGGTATGTGTTGACATTCATGCACTATATATACAATCTGATAGCCGTATTTCTTAGTGAATCAGTCACTGCAAAATAATGCTATGACCTATTCAAGAATGTTAAAAAGGAGTTGCTTTCTTTATTATGATAAACTTTAGTTGGTAAATTCTAGGCGAAACACGACTGTGATTGGTTGTAAATACAAAATAATTGTAACGTGATTGGTCATTGACTCCCATTTGTGGCATGAGTTAAATAGTCAGTGTAACTTTACAACATGTGTCTGATTCATCTTCCCTGTAGAGATGTCCCAGCCATCTAATTCTTGTCATAAGTAATGCCAGGAGTGATTTCCAATTTATCTAGAGAATTTGGAAATCAACAGTGGCATTTGTTAGGACTATTTAACGAATAAAATTAAGCTGTTTACTCACAAATCATTATTTAACTATAGTTATTTTAAAATATTTATATATTTAATGTAAACGGCGATGTTTGAAAACAAATGAGAAGCGATAGGTATGCTTCATCTGCTTCTTTTGTTTATCACTGCAACCAGATCATACTATTTATTGCCAAAGGAACGCAATATTGTAAGAATGCTCTCTAGTGGAGAAAAAATGAAACACATCAAACTGTATATTAATTCATTTCTGATGTCGTACGATGTATATATGACAATTATATTTTTCTGGATTGATACCTGGGAAAAAATACATTTAAGAAAGTGCAAACAGTGGTTTCTTTTTTTGGTGGTATAATAAATTGCTACAAATGTTTTATATTAACTCCCGCATGCGGCATGTGTTGACATTCATGCACTATATATACAATCTGCTAGCCGTATTTCTCACGGGCTCAGTCATTGCAAAATTATGGTCAGACCTGTTCAGAATATTAAAAAGGAGGAGCTTTCTTTAATATGGTAATTACAACACTGATAAATATTTCGTGAAACACGACTCTGATTGGTTGTAAAACAGAAATCATTGAAACGTGATTGGCCATTGAGTCCCATTTGGGGCATGAGTTAAATAGTCATATTAACTGTCCTAATGATATGTGTATCGCCATGTAGTTTATATAATCCATCAGTATATCTGACGCGCCAATTTCCATTCTAGAATATTGGCCCAAATATTTTTCTTTCAAATATTCTAATATTCTTTTCTTGAGTTTTGTAACAACTGTTTAATCACTATAAATTTTAATTATCAAAGTGAGAAATAAATGTGATACAATAAAATTGTATTGTATTACTGAATACAATTTTAAGTATGTAACATTTTTACATTATTAATTAAGTCAATTACTTGTTTTCCCTAGGAAAGTAAGTTGAGCTATTACATGCCGTTGTCAATGGATATCAAGGCCTCTCTGATAAATACTACTTAGTTCCCTAAAAAGAGAATGATAATTAGGCCACTATTAGTATTGTAGTGAACAAACAACATTATGATAACTTTATTTTTTATTTATAACAATTTCTTATTGGTAGTGTTGGTTCCGGACACGGGGTACTTTGTGTACCTTCTTCTTCTTCTTCTTATTCATAATTTGTAGGATTTTCATCCTGTTTATTTCCAAAATTACTTCTCGGAGGAAGACGTATTGGATGTGCATTCACTGTCTATCCATCTCTTGGCTGATCTTCCTCTTATTCTTCCCTCGTCCATTGATCTATCTTCTTTACATCTTTTCGCAAGCCGGTTCTCTTCCATTCTTTCTACATTACCTTTCAAATATTTTCGTCTATATATAATAAATTTGGTCAAGTCTTGAATATGACAATTTGTGTGTTGTATATCTTATCAAATTAATTTTTCTCTTGAATTGTTCTTAAGATCTTCATTTCACATGTGCTTATTATTTGTTTAGCTTTTGTTGTATCAGCCCTAGTTTTTCTGCTCCATCTACGATAACTGGTCGAAATATATAGTTTTGTATATTGTTCTATTGACATGTGGTTTGTTGCGCCAAATTAATCTTTCATATATCCTGATATTTGTGCTGTTTTATCAGCTTGTTGCTCGCAGTCCCAAGTATCAAGCCTCGGATCAAAGACCTTATGTACCAAGAGAGAAAATTTTATTACGTAATTCTAGTTATTTAATGTTGCGCTCGAGGTAAGTTAATGAGGTACGGTGTTCCGGTAGCGCACATAAGTTGTTTCCGTTGAACTCCGCTCCGTGACTCACATTGAGTTTCCCGTACTGTCTCATGCAACCATAACGTTCACCAGGTGCAGCACATGTTCTATGAACTTGGAGTTGTAAGTCTATAGCAAAAATATTAATTCTTGGGTAGAGTAAGAAAATTGAGGATGGCGCAGTGGTCTAGTGGTAATGTTCCTTGTCTCTGGTCCCAAGGGTCCCGGGTTCAAACCTGGTCGGGGTGGATGCAGTTTTAGGATGGATAAATCCAAGGAACAAGTCCTCAGCAGTGACTTTGAAGATTTTCAGGCTCGTAAAAGAAACTTCAGTGTGAAAAAAGAGGCCTGCCTCTAAGCATATTTTACCAAGTTTGTACCATTCAAGTAGAATACCCTTAGTTGCCTACTACAGTTTTTTTCCTTCTAAGGGAGGAAATATCCCGTAAACCCATTTCGACACGGAGAGAGGTAAACCCACTGATACTTTAGGAGGGTGGATGGGTCAAATAAACAACAAATCTAATAAATAAATATGAGAATTTACGTAATTTCATTGTTGTCACCACAAAACTTAAAATAACGTAATTTCATTGTTGTCACCACAAAACTTAAAAAGTACGTTATTTAATTGTTGTCACCACAAAACTTAAAATTACGTAGCTTCATTGTTGTCGCCACAAAACTTAAAATAACGTAATTTCATTGTTGTCACCACAAAACATAAAAAGTACGTAATTTAATTGTTGTCACCACAAAATTTAAAATTACGTAATTTCATTGTTCTTACCACAAAACTTAAAAATTATATAATTTAATTGTTGTAACCACAAAACTTGAAATAACGTAATTTCATTGTTGCCACCACAAAACTTAAAATTACGTAATTTAATTGTTGTCACCACAAAACCTAAAATTACGTAATTTCATTGTTGTCACCACAAAACTTAAAATAACGTAATTTCATTGTTGTCGCCACAAAAGTTAAAATTACTTAATTTGATTGTTGTCATCACAAAACTTACAATTACATGATTTCATTAATGTCACCACAAAACTTAAAATTACTTAATTTGATTGTTGTCACCACAAAAATTAAAATTACGTATTTTCATTGTTGTCACCACAAAACTTAAAATAACGTAAGTTCATAGTTTGTCACCACAACAACTTAAAATTACATAATTTGATTCTTGTCACCAGAAAACTTAAAATTACTTAATTTGATTGTTGTCACCACACAAACTTACAATTACATGATTTCATTGCTGTCACCACAAAACTTAAAATTAACTTAATTTGATTGTTTGCCACCACAAAACTTAAAAATTACATAATTTCATTGTTTTTCACCACAAAAACACAAAAATTAACGTAATTTCATTGTAACTTGAAAATTACATAATTTGATTGTTGTCACGGACAGAAACTTAAAAATTACGTAATTTCATCTGCTACCACCACACAAAACTTAAAAATTATGCAATTTAGTTTTTGTCATCACAAAAGTTAAAATAACGTAATTTCATTGTTGTCACCTCAAAACTTAAAGATTACATAATATAATTGTTGTCACCACAAAACTTAAAATTACTTAATTTGATTGTTGTCATCACAAAACTTGAAATAACCGTAATTTCATTGTTGTCACCACTAAAAACTTAAAATTACGTAATTTAATATGTGTTCACCCCAAAACCTAAACAAACGTAATTTCATAGTTGTCACCAGATACTTGCAAAGATAGACGTAAAATTTCATTGTTAGTCGCCACAAAAGTTAAAATAACGAATTGTATAGACTGTATAAACAGCAGGATATTCTGAATTTTGTTAAAATTAGTAGATTGGCCTGGGTTGGACACATTATTCATATGGACAGCTAAAGGATTTCAAAAATAAATTACAATGAACAACTTCTGTTGACCTAAATTAAGATAGGAGGATAGTTTAATTCAAGACATTAAGATTTTAAAATAAAATAAAAAACTGGAAGAATGAAGCTCAAGACAGGGAAGTCTGGCATAAGCTTCTGAAGGCGGCCAAGGCCCACATTAGGCTGTCGAGCCATTGATGATGATGATGGGGAGTAGCATGCAGTCCTGTGCAGTATTTTTAGATTATACAACTGTGTAATACTTTCAGGGGGTAACATTTATTTAAGTTCTGATGCACGAATTACAAGTATTACTGGACTAACAAAGTGTGCATTGTTTTGTTTATATCCGTTTCCCTGTGTTTACTAACATTGGCAATACTACATAGCGTTAGTTAACTTATTGTACAATTATAATGTGTCTTGTTGTATTATGAAATTTTAACAGTCTCCTTACTATAATACCTGGCCCCGTCTTGACGTTGGTGTTCCTATTGCTCCCATCCCTCGTCCATGCAAGTGTTGCTTGCATCATTTCAATAGTCAGGTCGTCCTGTACTTGAAGGGTTCCATGTAGGATCCACTAGCCCTTGTTTTTATAGTTATTCGTATTTAAATTTTGTCACTTCTTCAAAACATCCCTCATTTCTTGTTGATGCTAGTAGTTAACAAAATTACAATGTACATCCTATGAAAATTAAATTTAATTACACAATTTTTTTTAGTTTTTAAAATTAAATTTATTGCATAAATATAGAGTTTGTGACCTTCTATAACTAATTCACTTGCACTGTCGAACCTTTAGGTTCACATCCGCGTAGATATAAGCTCTCCATACATCTCTATCCTCAGCTAATGTTTTCCAAATATCTCCTGTATAATCTGATTACCTTAAATCATGGTTAATGTTATTTTCGCACCTCGTGTTTTGTCTATCAACTGAGCGTTTTTGTCTTGTTTTCCTACAAGAAGTTTCCATGCCGCTCTTTCATTCCCCATTTGTGACATTTAATAATAATAATAATAATAATAATAATAATAATAATAATAATAATAATAATAATAAATGCTTCATTTTAACTGGCAGAGTTAAGGCCATAAGGCCTTCTCTTCCACTCAATCAGGGAATAGTAGAATTATACAAAAATTACATACATATTACAATTTTAAGATATTATTAAAAAACGGTCCCCGAAATCATATGGCCATCGCAATCATCATCATCATCATTCATAATCATCTTAGGTTAAGCTTAGGATAGGGACTCTCCTGCCGCACCATTATCATCATCATCACCCATCATATAATCGGGGCAACGTAACCCCGCCTTCCAGGCGCCCCAACCTCAGAAGTGGGTTACAAGTACGCCATGCCAGGAGGGAAACCAGGAATGTCGAAAGACAAACCTGGGGCATTTGAGAAAAAAAAAAGATATTATTAAAATACAGACTAAACAAAATACAATGATGATGTGATCTAATACTAGCTAATACTAACAAAAACATAGAATATAATAAAATTAAAATGTCCACCGCTGTGGTCTCGGGGTAGCGTGCTGCCTTGTCACGCAGCGGGCCCTGGTTCGATCCCCGGTCGGGACAGTTTTTCTGGGTGAGGTTTTTATCGGGGTTTTTCCTCACCTGTAAGACAAATGTAAGGAAAACTTTAAGGCCCAAATGATCCCCGAAATCATGGCCATCGCAATCATCATAATTCATATTCATCTTAGGCTAAGCTTAGGATTAGGGCCTCTCCTGGCGCACCATTATCATCATCAACGCCCAGCATATCATCGGGGCAACCTAACCCCGCCTTCCAGGCGCCCCAACCTCAGAAGTGGGTTACAAGTACGCCATGCCGGGAGAGAAACCAGGAATGTCGAAAGACAAACCTGGGGCATTTGAAAAAAAATAATACAACAAATTAAATTAAATTAAAATTATATAAAATAAAGTAAGTAGCTTCCTAGATGATTATTAATGGAATGCTCTATATAGTTGTCATGCAGTTAAAGTTTTCATTGTGTCGAACTTAAAATATCAGTTAACTTGGATTTAAATAATGATAGCGATCCTGCCCATCGCAGTCTACGAGATTGAACTGTTCTTATTATATTTGGTTTCCTATAAAGATCATGTAGCTCACTATTATGTGGTCTTCTCCATTCAGAAGAATGTTCATCTCTCTTTGGTCCAAACATTTTCCTAAAAACTTTATTCTTAAGAAGCCGTAATTTTTTGTCCACCTTTAAAGTAAGAATCCTTGTTTCGCATCCATAAAATATAACTGGGAGAATAATAGTTTTATATGTATTTCAGTTAAACGATTTTTTTAGAGAAGTTGGGACGACAAGAGTCCCCTGTAACGCATAATAGCATGCATTTCCAGAATTGAGCCTATGTTTAATTTTTTTGTGCATCTCATTCCTGTAATTACTGTTCCTAGGCATTTGAATTCAGCCACTTCTACACAAAATTTCCCTCATTCGTCATTAACTGCCCATTTCCAATATATAATGTATTTCTATGTGTGGAATATGTATTTAGCTTTAACTGATCTTTACTTCCAGTCCCAATTTCTTCAGGCGCCTGAACTATTTTTTTAAAATTTCCTATCTACATTAACTTAGATGATTTTTAAGATCCAATTTCTGTTTACTAACGTCAAGTTTGAAATAATCAGATTTATATTAGTTCCGGTCTGTTGAAAAAACATCATAAATCAAACGGATATTTTCTCCATCGCTTTCTCGCATTGTTTGTACACGTATAAACAGTACCATCTCTGTTTTCACATTCCTTGTGAAGAAAATCATACAATGTTAAGCCACATTAATATAATTAATGCAGTTTAGAGAACATTGTTTTGTTTTAGAAAAATTGATTCAATAGTGCAAGCGGTTATGGCTATACATACAGGATGCAGTATCCATGATACTAGCAACATTCACACCATAAATAGCCTATTACGATGCGAGGTTGGGACGTAGTTTTTACAAAATCGAGGAAAATGTTTAAAGACCGAGCGATAGCGAGATTTTTAATTTCCGAGATTTTGTAAAACACTTCACAAACGTGCGTTGTACACTTAGCGACAACAAGAAAGAGCCGACTCCTGATCTCAAATATTTCAAGTTGTAACACTCACACGAGTAAACTAATTGCACAGTAGAGCTACAATATGTTCCCTTCCTTGTTTGAAGAGTATTCTTTCTAAAAGCGACAAGGTAACGAAAGCTTAGCTCAGTGCTTAGTTTCTTGATTCGTGCGTAAGAGGTCACAGGTTCGATTCCCGGTAAGGTTAATTTTTTTAATTGTTAAAATGGTTTCTATTTTATTCTATATGTCCATTGTTAAAGAAAAAAACGTACTAACTATTTGGAAGTATTACTATTTTTATTATTAATATTATATATGTATATGTATTTATTTATATACAGGTTTACAGTGTAATAAAACATCTTCCTATGCCCAAAGCGTTTTAAATTTATATCTTCTTTCTCCATTTTTCTCCGTCTTCTCATTCCAATTCTTCTAGACCTAGCTCCCTCATACCTCTTCCTACATCATCCATCCATTTAAATCTAGGTCGACCTCTCTTTCCTTTACAGGTTGAATCCATTCCAAAGCTTGTCTAGGTAATATTTTTTCTAGCATCCTATGTATGTGACCATACAATTCTAGTTGTCTGTATCTCACAAAATCTAATATTGAATTTTGGACTTTCATTTGTTGTGTGATGATTGTATTTCTGATTTTTTTCCTATTTAGAATGTCTAATTGAGTGTCTGAAACAATCAATTTCAGTAGACATAAGCTTCAAACTCAAATTTTTATTCAACTGCCAAGTTTCTGACCGTATGTTAGCGTGCTTCGAATTATGGATTTATAAATTTCTAATTTGGTATCTATTCTTATGTTCTTATCCCACAAAACTCTGTTTAATATTGTTATTACCGATCTGCCTTTTTTAATTCTATATTTTATGTCATTTTCTTGGGTACATTTTGAGTTAATTTTGATCCCCAGGTAATTACATTCTTCACATCATTTGATACATCCCCTTATTATTATGATTATTATTTAATACACAAGTGATCTTCTTGGTGATATAATATTAAAATATATATGTAGTCAATATGCCCATTTCACCAATTAATGTTTTAAAATGGTCAACAAGTTTCTACAGCCAAGCTGTCATTCTCAAGACCAGATATTGGTCTGGTCTTGAGAATGACAGCTTGGCTGTAGAAACTTGTTGACCATTTTAAAAAATTATTGGTGAAATGGGCATATTGACTACATATATATTTTAATGATTATTATTGTTTATTATTATTATTATTATTATTATTATTATTATTATTATTATTATTATTATTAGCCTATTATATATTATTATTTATTATTATTATTATTATTATTATTATTATTATTATTATTATTATTATTATTATAGTCCACCGCTGTGGTCTCGAGGTAGCGTGCTGCCTTGTCACGCAGCGGGCCCGGGTTCGATCCCCGGTCGGGGCAGTTTTTCTGGGTGAGGTTTTTATCGGGGATTTTCATCACCTGTAAGACAAATGTCAGGAAAACTTTAAGGCCCAAACGGTCCCCGAAATCATATGGCCATCATCATCATCATCATCAACCTTATCATTATCATCTCATCATCATCCTTCACCGGTGTGGAAAGCAACGGGAAGCTACCACACCTACAATTCCCTAGTAAAGCTGCAAGCATAGCATGAAAATGCTATGATTGTAGTGAAGGACCTGACTTCAGGCAGAATTACTATGGATACTATGGATTATTATTATTATTATTATTATTATTATTATTATTATTATTATTGTCCATCATCTATGGGCCATAATTATGCTGGACTTGACATATATAAAGTAAATATTTTAAATGAAGGGTGAAACTTTTCCCTCACTAATACGTAATAAATAAATAAACTCATAAATATATGAAGCTATATTATATTTTATTAAATACATTTATAGCATTATTATTAAAAACGTGGTACTCCACACACAATTAAATTTATACTGGTAGCTAAATAGTGTTACAGAGTTTACAAAGGCAGGAATATTATTTAATATAGTGTAAAGTGGACGTTGATTATGTGGCAGGAATTAAATGTTATACGATGTATTTTGCGAAAATACAAATGAATCAAAAAAATTGTCGGAGGATTCGAACCCTGGTTTTCACATCGATTTTATTGTAAGTAGTTTAACGATCTACGCTACTCGAACATCGGACACTAGTTGCCTTGTTTACTTTTACACTATGAACAAGAGTTGAACTTTATTTAAAATGTCGCAGTTTGAGTAATATTGCATTTGTCGTACACTCGTAAATATTTAGAAATTTGTTTCCTTCACTGTTCCTTAACTATTTAAGACGATTAAAACCAAATACAGCGTATTTAAAACATTTAACAATGCGTTACCTTGTGAACCGCAGCTATGGATTTTCGAGCATGCGCAGTGGGCCATAACAGGAACTCTGCTTTTAGAAGCGGCTCATTCTTTTTGTCGCTATGTGTACAAAAGAAAGGTCCGCGATAAGCATTATTAAAACTTAGTCGTGGTTTTGGCCGTTTCTTAGCAAAGTTATAAGAGCAAAGTGCATATGTTACTTTTGAGGGAAAAGGAAATTAACGAAATCCTTCTATCACGTCATCTAAAAATTAGTTTTATCACTAATTACCTTAAATAGTTCCTTATCTATCACATTGAATCATAACGTTCAGCCCGACCCTTGAGAAACATAGAGGAACTCATAGCTCGCGCGCCTACCTAAAGTTCAGCTCGACCATAAGTAATAGGCCTACATTTTTTGTTACATTAGTTAAAATAGACCTTATAGTTTGCATGAAACATATTGTTGAATAACGGTGAGCTTTTGATTCGCCCTTATATTTAGTACTTATTGATTAAAAAACTAATGATAATGTACCATTAAGAAAATTATGGAAATTTAACATAAATAAAATTATAAAGGATTATTTACAACATGTGACGCGAAAAAAATAACATTTCTAAGTTCCAACCATACACCATTCGCATGCGCCAACAAACGCGAAGCGGTTTACACTATGGATTAATGGGATGCAGCCAACATATACACGATATTTAACGAACCTAAAAGCTAACCCAACGCAATTTAAGCATTCTAACCTGTGAAAGCATACAACGCCCAAAAATAAATAGTAAGTTTTAACATTATGAAATATATGTATACAGTTCATCATCAACATAGTACATTCACGAATTTAGGCCATTTGTTGACTTGTTTCGGCCTCAAGAGAAACACCATCCAGAAGTCATTTGAGTAGACGTCCTGGTCTTCTACTTCCTGCAGGTTGATATCTTAACATTTATTTGGGTATCCTGTGATCTTCCATTCGAAGAACATGTTGCAGCCATCTTGACTTAAAATCAGAAATGTTGTTTTTTAAAGGTTCCATGTGTTCTTCTAAGATGTCTTCTTTTTTTTGTGATCTAGTAGTGTGTATCCAGCAGTCCTCCGAAGATATCTCATTTCAGCAGATATAAGTCTCTGTGCATCCTTCTAATTCAATGTCCATTCTTCGCTATCATGCAAAGAGATGGACAGGTGAAGGAGAAAACTACAAAATAGTGAGCTACATGATATGTATTGGAAGCCAGATATAATAAGAATAGTTAAGTCTCGTAGACTGCGATGGCAGGAAATGTGGCACGTATGGGGGATGAAAGAGGTGCTTGGAAACTTCTGGTAGGAAAACCGGATGGAAAACGCCCAGTTGGAAGACTGAGAATGAGGTGGGAGAATAACATTATACATGATTTGAGGGAAGTATTTTATATGCAGGGAATAATTGGAAAACGTTAGCTCGGGATGGGATGTATGGAGAGCTTATGTCCGCGCTACCATGAACCTACAGGTGGGTTAGTTAGTTATAAATAATTTGTTTAATAATTCACAGGAAACGTAAGTAACAGAGTTCTTTATTTCTCGCTTCAGCAATAAAATTTGATAAATAAACATCTACTGCGTAAGAATTAAAATATCGTCACTTTTATAAATTTACGGTAATGTTCCATTAAGCAGAACATATAATAATCTATTCGATTTTAATGGCAGTTGAAAAAGTCACTGATGAAGCGGGGTCAACTCTTTCAATTAACTACGCGCGCGACCTTGGTCGTGAAATGAATCAGCTGCACCGTGGATCCGCCAGTTTTTTTTACGAAAATAGAATAAAAATATTTATATTGTCTGAACTATTGAACTCTCCAAAAACGCAATTCCTGTAAATTAATCCTTATTACGTGAGTAGTATCCTGTATTTTTTTCGTTTTCATTTTTTGATATGTACTGCAGTAAACCGCCATAAAATAGAAAATTGACACCGAAAATAAAAATATCCTAATTATAAAAATAACATCCTTAAACTATATGATATCACCTACATAAATACGTTTAAACAAATTTTTGCTGTTTACTGTTTCAGAAATATTAGTTAGTAAACGTTTTAGTTTATCATATTTACGATAATTTTAGATCTTCATAACTACGAACCTATAAACGATAAAAATTAAATTTCGATATTAATACGTTTATAAATGTATTCACTATATTTAGGGATACATAATATTAAAAAAAATAAATTGCAAGCTTTTTGCTGTCCGATTTGATATGGATTATCACATTCTCCACTTTTGGTCGAAATACATTTTTGTTGTATTCCTGCTCTAAATGTTGATCTCCGTGTGAATCAAGTCAAATTATATAGGTAAATTCAAATTATCCTATAGTAAATGAAAGAAGAAAATTGAGTGTGGTTTGCGAAACTCACATTCTCCACAATTAATTTGGCTGCTGAAGTCACATTCTCGTCTCAGCCAATAGTAGGCTTCCATTAGGTCACGTGATTATCAGATGTTTGTATACTGCTATGGATGCTTGTTACTTTGTTTAATTTGCTGTTGCATTCTTCTAACACAAAGTAAAGTTCGATTTATATAAGTATAATGGATTTATCCGTTTAAACCAGCCAATAAGTTAGCCGGAGAAAGTTTATCTCATAAGTAATAATCTGTATTCTGTATCCTAATGCATTTATTCAGTAAATATAGAGGGCAGAAATCATCGCTAAAGGTAATTATATAAAAAAAACAACAGAAAAAAGAAGACGAAGATTCCATCTTAAAAATTATGGAGAAGATTGAAGAATGCTCGATTCTCTGCACTTCTTTGAACATGTTATTGATAGTCCAGAAATTAACATATGAGTAGCTGAAGAAGTGCATGAGTGCAGTCATGTAAAAGAACCGCCAGTTTTTACACATTTAAGGAGGACTGTTTCAATTTTACTTCTATGTAAATTTTTGGTACCGTAGTGCTAATAAAGTGATTCCATTGATACAGTAATTACAATTATTTCACTGATGACATGCCTACCTACTAGTGCATACTTTATCTAAGTGTTGGATCATAAGATTCGTGGCATCAAAAGTAACATTCTCCAAATCGTTACATTGCAAAACTCACATTCTCCAATATTTGATGCTATTTTTCTATCAATCTAACAGCTAGATATTTATTTTCATGTGAGGAGATATTTATTTATGACTCATCCTTCATGAAAATTACAGAATAAGTTCAAATTAATGTTTATTTTCATGTCTAGTTTCAAATATTTGGGCTGTGATGTTGGCTACAATGTGGAAAGAGATATTGACTCCAAAATAAATAAATTTCAGACGGTGTGTGGAACAATACAGAGAACATTCAAAAATAAAATTAGAAAAGAAACCAAGATAAAAATGTATAATGTTATGGCGGTTCCCACAATATTGTATGGATGTGAAACTTGGGCTCCAGTGAAAAAACAGAAGGATAGAATACAGACGGCGGAGATGAGGTTCCTAAGACAAGTAATAGGATGTACAAGACTTGATAGAATAAGAAATGAGGATATAAGAGAAGAATTGAAAGTACAGCCTTTATTGGATAAAGTCACGAATTACAGACAGAAATGGATTGATCACATGGATGGAATGAGTAAGGAGAGATATCCATTGTTAGCAAGAAATTATCAAGCAAGAGGAAGACGTGATATTGGAAGACCTAGAAGACGTTGGGCTGATGCATTATGAAGTCGGAACGGGCAATTGCCTAATCCCTGGAGTGATGATGATGATGATGATTTTCATGAGTTTTTTGCTGTATACTTAAAATTTTAAAAAGTGGAGAAAGTTAGTTTTGTGGTTAGACCCTTCAAATGTAATGTAGCTGTTTGCGTTAAGGTATATTTCTAATTACCTTCTCTTGGACATTAAAATACGTAATTTTTGTTGTATACATAGTGATTTATTACAAACTTCTATGGCTGATAGGAATTACAATTATCTATTAGGCAAACATTAAAAAGAAGAGTTTGGTGAATTTCGAAGCTAACTTTTAAAATACTAATTTTAGCAATGTACACTATTTTATTTCATAAGTAAATAGCGATGAAATATGACTTAAATCATTGACACTATCGAATCCGGACGTTCATTTGCGAGCGTACATAAGCTCTCCATACATCTCCATTCTGAGCTAATATTTTTCGAATAATTTCCTGTATCATTCATCTTCTTCAAATCATTGTTACTGTTATTCTCAGATTTCATTATTTTGCCTATTTATTGCGCGCTTTCCCTGTGCAAGAATTTTCCATGCCCCTCTTTCATTCCCTATTCTTGCCACATATATTGCCTATCGCAATGTACGATACTTAACTGTCCGTATTATATCTGGTTTCCCATAAAATCATGTAGGTCAGTGTTATGTAGTTTTCTTCATTCATCTCCCTTTGTTTAAAAATGTGTCCTAAGAAATTTATTCTCGGATAGCCTACCCGTAATATTTTCTCCTTCCTTAAAGTAAGAGACCATTTTCACATCCATAAAATATACCTGGAAGAATAACACTTTTATACATTTTCAGATTAATGTTTTTTTTAGAGAAGTTGGGATATTAGGAATTCCTGTAATACATAACCTAATATAGCATGCATTTTCAGAATTGAGCCTATGTTAAATTACTTTATACAACTTATTACTGTTTGTAATTATTGTCATAGGTATTTGAATTCAGTCACTTCCTCAAAATTTCCCTCATTTGTCATTAACTGTCCATTTCTATTATATAACGTACCCGTGACCTTTGGGACCAGAGGTAAGGAGCATAACCACTAGTCCACCGCGAACGCGTCAGTTAAAGGGCAAAAACATGGTTGAGACCAAAGGTATCAAATATGATATCATACTTTGTATAAAATCCCCTTAATCGTCCCCCTAAAAAATCTCGAAAACCTGTTTTTTATCATAAGTAATGCCACGAGACATTTCCAGTTTATCTAGAGAATTTGGAAATAAAGAGCGGGATTTGTTAGGACTATTTAACGAATAAAATTAAGCTGTTTACTCACAAATCATTGTTTAAATATAGTTATTTTAAAATATTTATATATTTAATGTAAACGGCGATGATTGAAAACAAATGAGAACGTTTATTATGTTTCATTTGTTCATCACTGCAACCTGTTCATATTATTTATTGCCAAAAGATCACAATGTTGTAAGAACGCACCCTAGTGGAGAAAAAATGTAAAACATAAAACTGTTTATAACCAACATTTTAGGTTATTAATTAATTTCTGATGCCCTATGATGTAAATATGTCAATTATATTTTTCTGGAACGAAATACCTGGCAAATAATATGTTTAAGAAAGTGCAAGCAGTGGTTACTTTTTTTTTGTGGTATAATCAATTGCTACGAATGTTTTTCTATTACATCTCGGAAGCAGTATCTGGACGTGCACTATATATATATATACAATCTGGGAGCCACTTGCATTCTAGAATTCTTACATCTTAATAGGCCTATATAAATTGTTATATTCAACGTATTTCTTAGAGAGTCAGTTACTGCAAAATAGTGTTCTCACCTATTCAGAATGCTAAAAAGGAGGAGCTTGATTTTATTACGATAAAGTTAAATTCATAAAATCCTGGTGAAAAACGACTTTGATTGGTTGTAAATCAAAATTCATTGAAATGTGATTGGTCATTGGCTCCCATTTGGGGCATGAGTTAAATAGTCCTAATAAGAACGCATTAAACGTGAAAATAAAATTATAATTGACAAAATCTCATAAAAACGCCTCCGAAATTTGTTAACCCTCCAAAGATGTTATTTGGCGCCTTAAACACATACTAAGCATAAAACTGAGGATATATCTTTATATAGGGAATATGGCTGCGCTACGTATTGGTTTACAAAGTGTCTTGTTGTTGTTTGCAATGTTTTGCAATTTATAAAGTGTATTGTTGTTGTTTGGAATGTTTTGCAATTTATAAAGTGTCTTGTTGTTGTTTGGAATGTTTTGCAATGTTATGAAAATGATGGTGCAGCTACCTGCGAACGAATAGCGTAATTAAGTATGGACACAGCATTATCATTTGTTTTTATTACCATTCTTTTTCTAATGATTATTCTTCAACTTTCAACAGTTGATTATTTCGTTATTTTTCTCACTTCCTTACTTTATTGTCTCTTTATTAATTGCAGTTATTATGAATTCTGTATTCTTAAAGAAACTTCAAACACGTCATTTGCATTTAAGACAGCGGAAAAAAAAAAACTATCAATTCGCGATACTGGGTTTTGAACCCAGTATCTCTCGCATACGATTCTCAAACGCTAACTCCTTTATCTAACGGTTTATTTATAGGCATAATAGGTGGTCTCAGCGTATGCAGAAGGTGCGGATTCGATCCATTTTGGGACAGGCTTCTTTTTGGGAGTTTTTTCCTCACGAGACCGTACTCTCTTTCAGCCATTCTCGCTTACGAGAGAGAGCGCGGGTAAGACAGGCTTTGGTCGCCACCATTTGTAAGTAAATGACTGTTATTTGAGCTTGATACCCTGTGAAGCTCGCTCGCTACACGATGATTGGTTAGAAGTCTCTGTTATAAAGTGGAATGAAATCTTCGAATTACCCACTTGTTCCCAAACTCTTTACAATAAATTGTCTGGGTAAAAAGCATAATGGTATAATTGTGAAAATTGAGTTGTGCAGTTTATATCGAATGTCAGAGAGTTTGAAGCGCCTGCTATCAACTACAGGTGGATGATTACAACTGTTTTCGTCAGTTTGATACCTATAGCAAATATTTTAACTCATTTTTATCTGTAACTTATGCCGTTATGGTTTTCACCCATACAATTTAATCTAATTTTATAAATGAAACACAGATTTTGTTTAATTTTATTTTATTTTTATTTTCTCAAAAAAATTTGGAAACATTTTATGGGGATTTTTGTTAATTTACTGGTGGAAGACTAGGGAATCGTTCCGGCATTTGCCTTAACGTTAAGGGAAAACCACCGAAAACCTTTAACAGAACGACTTGAAGTTAGTGAGTTGTGAAATTACCACCAAAAAGTACATACACTTATTAACTAACCTATATCAAATGTAATGCTATGCGAGTAATCAAAATATTATCAAAATAATATTTGATTAGTCTATTACCATTACATTTGTTACCTTACAACACTTCACGTCATCCAGCTGGCGAACTTGGTGGTCTGAAAGTAAAGAAACATAAATAATATTGTGGTATCAAGTTTCAATACCTGCGTTAAATTAGAAATTCCTATGTCTAGAAGAAGCGTTAAGCCAGACAGCCCCATGGAACTTTTCTCTTCACCGTTATCATTCATACAATCACCAAACATGCACTCCTCTGTGTACACACTACTACATGTACGTATAGTGGTCTGCCGAAGTGGTATGTAAATTGAAACAGATAATATAACCATATATCTGCCAAACTCGGAATCGGAAGCACAAAAGGGGAGTGGGTGCTATTAGAATACAAACGCACACATTGTATGGATACGTGCATAAATAAATTACAAAACATATAATTATAATGTAGCGGAGAGGTTTAAGACTTTCCCCATGGGGGAAGAAATTTTTCTCATTGATATTTAAACAGAATGTGATCGGTGGCTCTCCAGCATTGTGAGGAATTTGGTGGGTGGCTACTGTAAGTGGCGGATGGATACATGCTGATTGGATGATGGTTCACCTCTGTGATGTGAGGGCAGCAGCCAGCTGAATTGCCAATGACTTGCTACGCCTGGATGGTGTAGATTTAATTCTGGATGAATCAGAAATTGTAAAACAACATTTACAATAAAAATAACAATCAGACAATCCTTAGCTCTTCAGAAGACAATTTACAAATAGCAGTGTACAAATTAAATGGAATAGCAAATAAATAAAATATGACAATTTCTGAAAGTAAATCGAAAGTAATAGCATTCAACGAGAAAAGACCACATGAGGTGTAAAATCAGCATTAATAACAGTACAATACAACAGGTGAACAATTTCAATTATTTAGGATGCAGTGTATCATACTGCCAGAAAGAAGATATTAATATTAAATTAAGTAAATTTTATAAAATGTGTGGCACTATAAAACAGACACTGGAAAATAAAACTTTGAGGAGTACACAATTAAAATTTTACAAAATTATGGCAGTGCCTATCTTAACATATGCAAGTGAAAATTGGGCTCAACCGTTCAGACTGAAGTAAATTGGAAGCTGCAGAAATGAAGTTCTTACGTTCAATAGCAGGTGTGACAATTTTGGACAGAAAAAGAAATGAAGATATCAGAAAGTACTTAAATATTTTAATTAAAAAATAGAATTGACTATATGAGATACAACTGGTATGAACTTGTTAAAATAATGCCTACAGATAGAATCCCCCAGCTGTTATTAAAGTACAAACCGATAGGACATACAAGTGTTGGATGACCATTTACTAGATAAGAAGATTCATTAAATTCCACTCGATGTGAAAACAGGTCAAACGGCCAAATTTCATGAAGTAGAAGAAGAAGAAGAAGAAGAAGAAATAACGGGAGTATACAAATAGCAAAGATTGTTGTCCTGGATTTGCATAGGCCTATATCTGCTCCAATTTTGTTTTCTGAAGTTTACGACGTAATGTCGAAAAATGAAACATAACAGATCACATGGAGTAATGTATGCGTGTGTGTGTGTGTTCCAATGCCAACAACTACACTCTGAGTGATTCGGATTCCGATAAAAAGGGTTAATGTGATCTATTTTCAATTGTTAAGTATCGGTCTGGCGGGCCACATTACGTATGTCTGTGAAGTGGGTATGATGAAAAGAAGGAAGAAAATCGAAATTCGATGCCGATGCGTAGCCTACTCCATGGGGGCCGCGGCAGGAATAACGCCCCCAACCGAAGAATCATCCGCTATCAAAGGAATCAAGCTCTTTCTCAACATATACAAGACCCATTACGGTACATTGCAGAAATCCAGTGCACAATAGGCCTATACGTTTAAAAATTGTACACCGCCACACACTTGGCCCCGAAATTGAAAAAAAAAATCTAAAATTAAATTAAATTAAGAATTACAATTTTCTACCCGTCCTGGTTTTGAACCACATCCCATTAGTCAGGAAGCAGGCATGGTACATCTTGGGCAGAAGCTATATTGGCTTGAATAGCCCATTAAAAATTAATATTGGGAATTACAATGTAGGCCTATGACGAATTTGAATTCTCATATTGTAAAATCCAATAGTTTTTCCTCTCCTTTTTGTACCAGAAGTTTCGAAGCCCCTTTTTCATTGATCATTCCTACATCTGCCGATCCCAATTACGAGACTTAACTATTATTTTATCGGGTTTCCTATAAATATCATGTATCTTGCTATTAAGCAGCCTTCTCCATCTCTCTTTGGTCCAAAAACTTTCCTAAGAACTTTATTCTCAGATACTCGTAATATTGTCTCCTCCCTTAAAGTGAGAGCCCATATAATGTAACTGGGAGAATAACAGTTTCATATATTTTAAGTTTAATGTTTTTTGGAACGTGAAACATGTGTTGAGCAGATACTTACGTGGGCGGTAGCTCATCATCATCATCATCATCACTCCAGGGATTAGGCAATTGCCCGTTCCGACTTCATATTGCATCAGCCCAACGTCTTCTAGGTCTTCCAACATCACGCCTTCCTCTTGCTTGATAGTTCCTGGCTAACAATGGATATCTCTCCTTACTCATTCCATCCATGTGATCAATCCATTTCTGTCTGTAATTCGTGACTTTATCCAATAAAGGCTGTACTTTCAATTCTTCTCTTATATCCTCATTTCTTATTCTATCAAGTCTTGTGCATCCTTTTACTTGTCTTAGGAACCGCATCTCCGCCGTCTGTATTCTATCCTTCTGAGCGGTAGCTCATCCTCATCAAATTCACTGCTGCTAGTACTGTCCTCATCCTGTAACAAAGAAGGACCATGAATTGTAAAACAAAGCTATCACAACCTCTTGGCCTAACTAACTCACTCGGTATAAAACCCGCAGGTTCATGGACGCGCGGACATAAGGTCTCCATATTTCGCTATTCTGAGCTAATATTTTCCAATCATCCTCTGTATAATTCACCTCCTTAATTCATACTTTCCCCACCACATATTTCGCCTATCCTGCCTATCGGTGTCTTCGAGACTTAACTCTTCTTATTAAATGTGGTTTCCCATAAAGATCGTACAGCTTACTGTAATGTAGTGTGCTCCGTTCGCCTACTTGTTCATCTACATTTTCTATGAACTTCATTATCAATTACTTGTAATATTGTATCCTCGCTTGAAACACGGGTCCATGCTTTACATCAACATAACCGTTTTATATATGCAATTTTTTTCTGAATTTTTGGATGACACGAGTAACTACCGTATAATATAATAGCGTGAATGTGGAGATAAGATACAGGCTTGTCAGCTAAGGAGACAAACATTTTTGTTTGTAACATACTGGGGATATGTTTTTGGTTTTTTCCCATAATTGTAAGAAAAATATCTGGAAACTTTATCCCCCAATTCTCCTTTAATAACATTTTGGCCATTATAATCGCCCTATCATTCCCGCCTGAATTTGTAGTAATGTCTAAGTATCGTGTCTTAAATTTAATCTTCGTGTTGTCTCGGAAGTGGCCTCGACATTGAACTGATATCTCATTCAGTGAGTCACTCCATGGACTTGTGTGGTCAATAAAGTATGTTTGAGATGGCACCTCTCCCGAAAGGTCGTGCGACATGATACACGTAGAGTAGCCTAACTATAAAGATATAAAGATAGAAATTATACTTACCATCAACATATTTCCTCTCAGATTAGCCAGAACTTGTAAAACAATATCATCCGGGTTGTCCTCCGAAAACTAAAATATACAAAATAAGAGTTAGATCCTGGTCAGGATTTTTTAATAATGTCGTTAATTTTCATAATGTCTACACGTTACCAGGCTTCGTTATATAATTAATTCTGTATATAAGGGAAATTAATTAATTAAATGAAACAGCTCATATATATATATATATATATATATATATATATATATATATATATATAAAGCTTTTAACAAGAAGAAAAGCATTTTCTGCGGACCTTTGCAAAATGATTACGGAAGAGACTAGTGAAGTGCTTTGTGTGGAGTGTAGCATTGTATGGTGCAGAGACGTGGATATTAAGACGGAATGAGGAAAAGCTACTGGAAGCTTTTGGGATGTGGATATGGAGGAGGATGGAACGTGTAAAATGGACAGACAAAATAAAAAATAAAGATGTGCTAGACAGAGTGGGTGAAGGAAGAACATTGCTGGAACTCATAAAGAAGTGGAAAACAAATTGGATTGGCCAATGTCCAAGAAGAAACTGCCTACTGACGGATGTCCTACAAGGAATAGTCAACGGAAAGAAGGAGGATAAAAAAATACATCAGAAGATAGCATTAAAATAAATGGTTTGTATGCGGATACAAGAAAGAATGCTGAGTTTGCAGTGAAAGACCATTTCTTGGGGTGAACACTATGTATGTATGTATGCATAATACGCTGAACAATAAGGACCCTTGTGGAAAGCAACGGGAAGCTACCACACCTACATTTCCCTAGTAAAGCTGCAAGCATAGCATGAAAATGCTATGATTGCAGTGAAGGACCTGCCTTCGGGCAGAATTACTATGGATGGAATAAGGACCCTAATCAAAATCCAAGACTGGAGTATATAAATATTAATTTCTATTTAATGTGCTATCTTCTCGTGTAAAATGAAAAAAAATCCTCTGTCGTTTGTTTTATAACGAAACCATATGCCATGCATTATTTACCAGATACTTAGATACTGAGATTATGTTGCTCAAGATTTTCCTTCGAGGCGTCAAAATGTCTTAAAACCTCCCTTGTTCGTACATAACATAAGTCGCCGCAATGCTTTCGATTAATGTTATCAATACTTTTATATTCACTTTCGCAACGATTCTTCTTAGTGGGGTAACCCAAGAATCGATTTGTCAATTTCTCTCGTAAAATGTTTCCTACTTGAGTCCCAGATAATCAGTGGCTTTTGTTATACCTTTCCCATATATTGATAACAAAAAGTAATGGGCTACCATATTTAGCGTCTTTTGAAATACTCATGGTTAAGGAGACACTAGTTGTTTTGTAGGCCTAATGGATTACTTTTATATCCAAATAAATAAACAGTAAGAATTAAACAACACTGTGGTTAACAGGTTAGTTCTGCAACATTTTAAATATATAAGACTTTATTAATAGAGAAACTATACACTTTCCCAGCGCCACTGAATTGCTCTGTAAAAGCAGACGCTACGGTGAATACAGAATAAAAAATGCCAGCCCTATCGGACCACAGGTCTCGCCCAAATCAAACGGTAATTAATTATTCGATAGTTGTGGTGTTATGGTCACAATTATAAAGGTGGTAGGACTGTTTTCTTTCAGTTTTGTTAGAATCAATTGGTTGTTTTTTTTTGTAAGTGTATTCATGTTACCCATATATCACTACTGAAAAAAATGCTTCAATTATTTATTTGTTTCTCATAAATTGCGGACTACTTACGCGTCTTCCAATATGATAGAGGCCGCCTTCCATGAGAGCCATACGCCTTCTGATTTCCTGGATATCCCAGGACTGCTTCACAACCTAAAAAAGAAGAAGATAAATAAATGCTGCGGGTAATCTGAACAATGACGTTTTTGTGCGAATGTTCATCTCCTTTACTCATATTTCAATATTTTCAGGACTTTTTCGCAATTATTTAATACATTAAACAGTGGCGGTTCCTAGAATTTGTACAACTGTATATGAAACTAACTCACTATGATCCTGGCCGCGCGAACATTAGCTCTCTACACATCCCTATCCAGAAAAAAAAATCGTCTCATTCATAATCTACTTCCCTCAAATCATAATTAATATTATTCTCCCACTTCATTCTTGGCCTACCTAGTGAGTGATTTTGCTCTGATTTTCCTACAAGGATTTTCCATGCCCCTCTTTATTTCCATTTCGGGCCACATGTCCTGCATATCACAGTCTACGAGACGTATCTGGTATTTATTGTATTTGGTTTCTTATCTTATGTGGCTCACTGTTGCATAGTCTTCTCCATTCACCTGCCTCTTCATATTTCTTTGGTCTAAATATTTTCCTAAGAACTTTATTGACAAAAATCACCATATAAATATAATAAATATATGACATTGTAGAAAGTGTGTTTATTTATAATAACATTGCCTTGTTTTTCTCTTATTTTTGATTTCTTGAACTGCATTGTAATTTTCTTAAATACATCTATGCTTTCCAAACACTGTAACTACCTTGAATTTGAACTTTTATTGGTGTTTTCGTATGTGTATGTGTCTGTTACTGTGCGTGTTTAACACTCCTGTCCTTAATACGAAAGTTTAGCAAACGTCACCTTAGGTACATTTTCAAATAAAGTTATGTTGTTTAGGATCGTATGTATAAAAATAAAATTCTATTAACGTGATAGCTATACCTTAACCGTTCTTAGAGTGATCCTAACATAAACATCAATTGTATCCTTCCGCCATTCGCACCATAATTACTGTCACATTGACAGGGAGCACCTGTGAAGTATATAAATCATGTGATCGTTGAATGGGGTGGACTACAAGAAAGCTGTTGAGATTTTTCACTGAACTATGAAATACTGTTTTTTTCTCCGATCACATGGTATATCAGATTATATGTTTACACAATTTATTTTACTGCTGTCTCTTAACCTCCCCAATTTTATCGTTATAAGGTATCTCAATTTAACAAAAGTCAGTCGGAACTATTAAGCTCGGTTACAGAACTGGTACTTGCTTGAGCCCAATGTCAAAATAACAACTTATAGGAAATGTGAACACTCTTAAAATGAATTTGTCTAATATAATGATATTGATGGACTAATGGAACAATTGAGCTGTAAAATTTACAATCCACAAGCATGGCGCCTTTTCATTGATTCTTTCAAGTGTTGTTACATAATGGTAATGTTTACCCTTCTGTGCCTATAGCTATTGCTCATACTATCCATATGAAAGAAACGCACTAGAATATGAATTTACTGTAAAAAAAACTTTTAACTACACAAAATATGAATGGAAAATATGTGGAGATCTTAAAAGCATAGGGTTACGCTTTAGAATGCAGAGTGGTTTCACCAAGTTTTGTTTCTTTTTATGCGAGTGGGGCAGTCGAGCTAAACAAAAACATTATGAAGTAAGAGAGTGACCTCTAAATAATCCTTTGCTACCAGGGGAAAAGAGTATTAAACACCAAACATTAGTTAAGAAAGAAAACATATTGCTGCCACAACTTCACATTAAGCTAGGCTTAATGAAACATTTTAAGACTCTAAACAAAAATGGTAAAAGTTTTCTATATTTGAAAGAAAAAATTCCAAGAATCAGTGAAGGTAAATTGAAGGAAGGTATTTTTATTAGCCCAAAAATTCCTGAAATGATGCAAGACAAGACATTTGATGACGTGGTAGAGGACAGTAAGAGAAGGCAGCATGGGTGGGAATCAAGACAGTATGTGCTAATTTTCTGGAAAATGTAAGGGCTGAGAACTACGAAGAAATTATTGAGAACATGTTCAAAGACATATAAAAACTTGGGATGTAATTTGTTATTGAAAATACATTTCCTGCATTCTCACCTGGACTTCTTTCCTCCCAACCTGGGGGTCGTCAGCGATGAACACGGAAAACGTTTTCATCAAGACATATCTCTCATGGAAAGAAAATACAGAGGACAATGGCCACCCAGCATGTTAGGTGACTATTGTTGGCAGCTAATTAGGGATGTTGTCCATAAGCGGAAATGTTCCAGAAAATCTTTTTTAGAATATGAGTAAAATTTAACTTTTTTTTCTGTATTTCTATAATTTTTTGCATGATAAATTAGAAAATGTGTGATTACGTCTTCCCGAAAGTTATTTAATCTATAGAATTATTTCTTAATAATACTTGCGTTTATAAAAATAACATAAGGAATTGCCAGAAAACTCAAATTAGATATGTTCGATCATTTTCTTTTAGGATATGAAAGGAAATTTTCAATCACGTTTCCTGCAGAAATGGTACGTGATAGACCTTTTTGGATTGCAGATCTGAATTCAGCATAAATAACATATCTTCATTCGAGTGCAAAAAAAAAAAAAGTTTGAAATTTGTTGTCCGGTGTAATTAGCTGTGTTCTCGTTAAGTAGGTTTTCGTTTGTAAATTCCTTCAGTATTTCGATTGATTCTAGAATATATTAGTTATATGGTCACTCTCTGTGTGTTGCATTATCAGTTGAGTTAAATCGATGATCTGCATTAACGACGTGTTTCGCAAATCTTCATTTTCACTCGTTTAATTTAAATATTCACTATTTAAAAAGTATTTATTTATTGCGAAAGTACTAAATAACTGGAGGTAACAGTCCTGAGATCATCCACTCATTCGACTTTCTTTTTTTTATAAAACCGGGTATTGACAAAAAAGTTCATTTTTCAGGAGAAGGATAAAGTCTTTCTACAGTCTACACAATTTTTTTGTATATGTTACGTTATATATATATATATATATATATATATATAATCAAACTGTAGTAATATTTTCCATCTAGTGTATGACATGGAAATCTCATTTTCGACAAAAGTTACAAGGTCTCTTTGTTTTATTATTCTAAAGTTCTATAAGTAAGAACTCATTTTTACTGTCATTTAAAGAACTCGGGTAATGTACTGATAGGAAAAGAAAGTCTCAAGAAGGAAAGCGGATGATCGCAGTTTGTACAGTACACTTGGAAATAGGCTGTAACATATTTAAAAACTAATATAACGTATAAAACTATTGTGACGTCACATGAATCTAATCGAACCAGCACAATAAATCTTGCTCGATAGCAGGAATCTGTACCAAGTATTTTAATTGTATGTATATAACAACATTACAGTCTCCACGACGTCACTAGCCAATAGTATTCGAGGAGTATACCTGAATTTATACTCAATACCCCGTTCCTCACTAAAGTATGTTATCTTTTAAAGTGATCCTCATCAAAACAAAACCATGTGACCTGCTCGCTTTTCATTGGTTCTGGACACCTACGTGCGATGTAGAAAAAAATAAGCACGCGAAAATGTAGTTCCCTTCATTAAATTAAAAATGAGTCCTCTGACCATACTTGTTATTCTCCGTAAATGAAAATAATATTCAAAACATAGAAAATATTCTAAAATCTACCTAATCAATAATTACAACTTAAAATAGTTTATTACCTAAGGATGATGCATTTGAGTCGATTGTGATGAAATAAAGTGGCTGAAAGTGTCGCGTCTTACATTACTGTGTCCTCACCTCCCTGTCCAAAGTGAGAGTAATTGTGACGCGATTTGCGGAAGGATATAATTGGCGTTTGTTGATGTTAAAATCATTCTAAGAGCGGATAAGATATGGACCGTCATCCCGCGTGGGTATTTTCTTTTAGTGGGAGTTGAGTACATATAATGTATCACTAATCCAAGTATACCTTCAATGAAATAATGTTTATACAAGACCCAGCACTTTGTTTCAGGGTTATACATAATGTTTTTTTTGTTATTTCCTTGTCATCTGTATATTGTGTAGCTTCTATTATGTATTATTAAATAAGTGTAGGTAATTCATAATCGTTAATGTCTGTATAATTTTACCCGTGCTGGCTAAGATGATTCTTGACTAGCCGGCCGTTGTTCGATACCCGGCGAGATAAAAGTTTTACTTGTTAAATTACTTTGATTAAATTAATTTAATTAAAAAATGTTCAATTCACAATGGCAGGAGATGTAGTAATGAACTATTTTTAATCGCTAGATTGTGCACCAGATCCCTGCATTAAATTGCAAACATATTTGCAGTACATATGTTGAGAAGGCCATATGGTATTTTTTGTTAGCGATCGACCGACGGATGGTGACAGCCTCCTTGGTGCTTTCATAGGAGTAGTAGGCTATGTCGCTTCTTCCTTATCTTCATCATCATGAACATCCTAAACTCTCATTATAGAATACAAGAAAACATAACGTACGTTAAGTCATATATCCGCCCAGTGTGTAGTGGATGGCAATACAACACCCTGGTGAGGTGGAGAAGAGAATACCCCACGCCTTAACCTCATCAAAAATAGATTATTATTATTATATTATATTATTATTATTATTATTATTATTATTACTATAATACTGGACGGAAAGAAGAATCATTGGTATTTTGAACTCTGTCTTTGGAATATAAATATAATGAACATAACGTAGAAAACTGTATTTAATGTTCTGTTTACAAAGCATTTTATTATATGTATGGGTCCGAAACCTGTATAGTAATTAGAAATACAAGCCACCAAGCTATTAGCAGTAGAAGTTGATTTTTTGGAGGCGATTGACAAGAATTTGAAGAAGGGATAAAGTCAGAAACAGCAAAATAAGGGAAATTATGCAAGTTGAAAAGAAAAACATGTTAGAAAAAAAAATATAAGAAAAAACGTTTCAAATGGTATAAGGATGGAAGAAGATAGAGTATCAAAGAAGAACCTTGATTGGAAAGCTAATGGATGAAGTGGAAGAGGCAGACCTAGAGAACGTTGGATATATGTAATGATGAGAAGTATGGAAGCTAGAGATCTGAAGACAGATGATGTTTTAGACAGGAACCTCTGGTGACAAATCACTTTGGGTTGAAGGGAGAAACATTGTATTGTGGAATATTCCTAATAGAAATATTATTATTATTATTATTATTATTATCATCATCATCATCATCATCATCATAATATATATTATTTATTATTATTATTATTATTATTATTATTATATTATTGATATCATCATTATTATTATGTAATGCAGTCTTACGACTTACTTACTTTGACCAATCCACACAACAAAAAGAGTGTATGCACAACCATGATGGTAATTAAGAAGTAGTCTTGGAAGGAATAAGTTGGGGCGGGACCACAGTCCCAAGTAAACACCTAAAAATGTGAAAATAAAAAAAAATGTTTAAAATTTATTTCTTAATCACATTAATAATATCAACAACTCACTGGCACTATTGAACCCAGAGGTTCATGGTCTTGTGGGAGATAAACTCTCCATCTTTATCATAAGCTAATATTTGTAATCATCCCTTTTATAATTTACCTCCCTCAAATCATTGTTAATGTTTTTCTCTGAAGCCAGAACTCCTACGCCCGGTTAATGGGGAAAGTGCGGGGAATAATTAAAGAGGGATAATCAACCTATAATTGTTACACGAAATAGGCCTTGTCTATATCCATTGGATACGACCGATCATATAGAAAACGCATATATGGCCAATAAAGGCAAACTATCGTAAAAGGCAAACTAGGATAAAAATTCTGGACTTTCTTTTCAGAAAAGATTTACAGGCTGCGGCCATTGGAAGAGAATAATAATACAGGACGACTGTTGAGGAGTTCAAAGAGAGCAGCAAAATCTCCTGATGAGGTCTACCGCAGCAGTAGACGAAACGTCGAATGGAACACGGTCTTTTAGCCCGGAAGACGAACCTAACAGGGATCAAGACGCGGTCGTGAAAGCCTACAAGTATACATATACCTAGAATATATTTGTCCTCCCATCCTAACTGCTAACATATGTTAATCAACTTTCCAGCATGTGGAGCCGCTACTAATTCTAGTTACCCAAATTCCTCACTATTTTGAGTAGTCTGTGGTCCCGTACTGGCCAATATCCCATGGGAACTCTCATCAGGGCATGTTTGGGTTAAGCCACTTGGCTCGGGCGTAAAGATTAACATTAACCGTGATTTGAAGGAGGTGAAAACAATAGTTCTGGCTAAGGATATAATATTCCAATGTTTTCACTCACAATGAAGGGCAGATTAATTTTTGAAGACTATATTTAACTCATGCCCCTAATGGTTGTCAATGACCATTCACGTTTCAATGAATTTTGTTTTACAACCAATGATAGTCGTGTTTCACCCACGCTCTTTATCGATTTCTCTTTATCAGCTTCTGCTTTTGTGAAAGAAAGCTCCTCCTCTTTAATAATCTGAACAAGTAAGAGCATTATTTTGCAGTGACTGACTCTTCAACAAATACATTGAATTAGCAAATAATGAAAATATTCCTCTATTTTACTGATTTGTTACTAAAAAAATAAATTAATAACCTATTAATGTTGGTTATAATATACAGTTTGAATGTGTTTCATTATTTTTCCACTAGGGTTCATTTTTGCAATATTGCATTCCTATTTTGGGAATAAATGACCAGCCTGATTGGCTAGTGGTTAGCGTTTCCGACTATAGTTAATGAGGTCGTGACTTCGTTTCCCGGTCAAACCATGGGAATTTTTCCTTAAAGGGAATACTTCCTGTAGTTGCCCATGGTGTGGAATTTAGGTTAAGTTTAGGTTAAGAATTCGTCTGACGCTTCATTATCATTAATTATTCATCATATCATCGGGGTAACGTAACACCGCCTTCTAGGTGTCCGAACCTAATAAATGGATTACAATTCCGCCAATGCCAGCGAAAAGAAAACAGAAATGTCATAATAGACAACCTGGTAGCATTAGACAAAAAAAATAATATCATCTACTTGCAGCGAATAAACATAATCTAAAATTTCTGATTTTTCTCAAACATCGCCGTTTACATTAAATATATAAATATTTTAAAATGCCAGTAACTATATTAAAATAGTGATTTTTTAATAAACAGCTTAACTTTATTCGTTATAATAGTCCTAACAAATGCGATTCTTGATTTGCAATTCTTCTAGATAAATTCACTTTTGACATTACTTACGATAATTTTAAAAACTACTATAATAGCTAATAGGGTTTATATTGCTGTGTTTTTATTTAAAATTATATTTCTCACTCTCAATGTCAAATTAATTTGTGTTGAAAAAGTATTTTGTATCTTCAGTGTGAGTGATTAAAATTAATTAAAAAAAAAAATCACAATATACAGTATTTAAAATAAATAATAATTACTTACAGAAGTCGGAAAGAAAATTACGCAACATTTTGGCCATTGAACAAGAACAAAAACCTAGTGTTGTCTGGCAACGAACTTAATAATGTGTGGATTGTTGGTTATCTATAGAAGCTTTATCCACTAAACAATTCCTTTTATTTGTTTGTTATTATAAGCAGAAATACTATTTCAGCCATTGTTTCATTTACAGCAACAAATATTGTCTTATTGTTATTATGTTTATAGATTTGCTTGTTGTTTGGCCATCAATTATTTCAAAGGTTGTACATCTGTCTGAACCAAAAACTTAATAATATATGTTTTTTTATGAATATAAAATATTAATTTACGAGAGAGAATCAATTGTACTAACTCACTCACTGACACAACGGAATCCATAGATTCATAGCCACACGTACATAAGCTGTTGATACATCACTACCTGAGCTAATCTAATCTACCAACTGAGTGTTTTCCCTCTGGTTTTCCCTACAATAAATGTCCACGTCTCTCTTTCATTGCCCATTCGCATCACACGTCCTACCCATCGCAGTCTACGAGACTATTTTCTTATTACCTATTGAAATGTTTATGCAATTGGAACCCATGTCCGCGTATTTTTACCGTCAGTCTTTCGACCACCTACTTTTTTGGTTCTGTCTAGTTGTCTTTTACTTGCAGTTCATGCGTAACCCTTTCAGTAGCCATGAAACCGCCGACATAGTTCTCTGGTGTTCATTTATGCACGCGAGCAACTCCACCACGATAAGGTACAGATGTCCTGGAGGGGATGGTGAAGACTCGTCTTATAGGTAATTTACCATATCATAAATTATTGTCACTCGAATCTACGGTTTCGATAGTGCCAGCGAGTTAGTTATTTAGCAGGTTTCACATATTCCTGCGCCCAATTAATCTACTGTCATTCTCCTCCAGATCTATCGTTACAAATCCCATCGATTAATCCCTTTCCCCTCATGTTGCTCAAAACACCATCAATCTACGTTATTTTTGGCCGTTCTCTCTTCTTCTTCAACCGAGTGATACCCATTCTAGCATTCATTCTTTTTTACATTTGTTTGTTTGTTTTCCCTTGTATGAAATCCACAATTGAAGTTTGTTTATTTACACTGTTTCTTATTTTATATCTTCTGTCCACCGCTGTGATCTCGAGGTAAGCGTGTCGCCATGTCACGCAGCGGGCCCATATTCGATCCCCGGTCGGGACAAGTTTCCTGGGTTGTAATTTTTTTCGGGGTTTATCCTCGCCTGTAAGGCAAATGTCAGGAAACTTTAAGGCCCTAACGGTCCCCTATCTCATCTGACCATCAATATTATCATAAACATATTGATTAAGTTTAGGATTAAAGCCTCTCTGGCATTCATACCAATAGCATCACCCAACATATGTAATCGCGGCAGCGTAACTCCCGCCTTCCAGGCGACCCAACACTCAGAAGTGGGTTACATCAATGCCAGGAGAGAATACCAGAATTTTTGAAATGACAACGTGGTGGCATTCAACAAAAATAAAATGTATCTATTCTAGAAATTCCAGCTCAACATCTCCAAAATTCTTTTTCTGCAGAATTTAATTTACTTATTGTTGGAGATTTTAGTCACCAGCTTGTGCGCTGTAATCGTTATTATTGTATTAAACATATTTGTTTTCGTTTTAGAACTTATATTCGGATCCCTTATTTTAATTTTGATTTTGCAGATTTGCCCTTATATATATTCTCATCAATTTTAGCATGATGTCTTCCACCTGCACTAATGTTTTCCCCAAATATACATATTCGTCACATGCTTTTATTTTTGCACGTCCATCTTCTAAAATCAGATATTTTGTTGTATCTCCTATTATCATATAGCCTACTTCGTTTTGTCCTAAGTTATGTGCATTCTCCATTGTTCATATTCTTCCTTCAGTGTTGTTGTCATGTACATAGTGTATATATATATATATATAATTTAGAGAAGTTGGGGTGATGAAAGGATCCCTGTAATGAATATTCCAGATGTGAGCATATGTTTAATTTGTTTCTGCACCTCATTCCCATTTATAATTAACTTATTCCCATTCATGTCAGAAACTGTCAATCACTATCATTACTTAAATACAGATTAACAGGTATCTTCAGTTCGACACAATGGAAATATTAACTGTATATCAACTACATTCAGCATTATGTAAAATAACACCCGCTCTGCATTGATTTTTTTATAAATAAATGCGCTCGTTCTGAAACCAACAGTTTCACACAAGATGCAAAATTAAATCCGCTTTTGCGGTACCACGTCAGATTTTTTTACAATTGAAAATGCTATGTTTTGAATATTTTTCTTAATGTACGTACTGTAGGAATATTACGGTGTGTGCTTTTGGTTTGTTTAGAAAGACCCAATAGTTTATAATTTCGACTTTATTACATAAAATGCGAAATAATTTAACTATGATTATGTTTATATTTTAAATTATGTTCATATTTATTAAAATCTACTAACTATATCCTTCTAATTCAATGTCCATACTTCGCTATCATGCAAAGAGATGGACAGGTGAAGGAGAAAAACTACAAAAATGTGAGCTACATGATATGTATAGGAAGCCAGATATAATAAGAATAGTTAAGTCTCGTAGACTGCGATGACAGGAAATGTGGCACGTATGGGGGATGAAAGAGGTTGCTTGGAAACTTCTGGTAGGAAAACCGGATGGAAACGCCCAGTTGGAAGACTGAGAATGAGGTGGGAGAATAACATTACTATAATGATTTGAGGGAAGTATTTTATATGCAGGGAATAATTGGAAAACGTTAGCTCGGGATGGGATGTATGGAGAGCTTATGTCCGCGCATACCATGAACCTACAGGTGGGTTAGTTAGTTATAAATAATTTGTTTAATAATTCACAGGAAACGTAAGTAACAGAGTCTCTTTATTTCTCGCTTCAGCAATAAAATTTGATAAATAAACATCTACTGCGTAAGATTAAAGTATCGTCACTTTTATAAATTTACGGTAATGTTCCATTAAGCAGAAACATATATAATCTATTCGATTTAATGGCAGGTTGAAAAAGTCACTGATGAAGCGGGGTCAACTCTTTCAATTAACTACGCGCGCGACCTTGGTCGTGAAATGAATCAGCTGCACCGTGGATCCGCCAGTTTTTTTTTACGAAAATAGAAATAAAAAATATTTATATTGTCTGAACTATTGAACTCTCCAAAAACGCAATTCCTGTAAATTAATCCTTATTACGTGAGTAGTATCCTGTATTTTTTTCGTTTTCATTTTTTTGATATGTACTGCAGTAAACCGCCATTAAAATAGAAAATTGACACCGAAAATAAAAATATCCTATTATAAAAAAAACATCCTTAAAACTATATGATATCACCTACATAAATACGTTTAAACAAATTTTTGCTGTTTACTGTTTCAGAAATATTAGTTAGTAAACGTTTTTAGTTTATCATATTTACGATAATTTTAGATCTTCATAACTACGAAACTATAAACGATAAAAATTAAATTTCGATATTAATACGTTTATAAAATGTATTCACTATATTTAGGAATACATAAATATTAAAAAAAAATAAATTGCAAGCTTTTTTGCTGTCCGATTTGATATGGATTATCACATTCTCCACTTTTGGTCGAAATACATTTTTGTTGTATTCCTGCTCTAAATGTTGATCTCCGTGTGAATCAAGTCAAAATATATAGGTAAATTCAAATTATCCTATAGTAAATGAAAGAAGAAAATTGAGTGTGGTTTGCGAAAACTCACATTCTCCACAATTAATTTGGCTGCTGAAATGTCACATTCTCGTCTCAGCCAATAGTAGGCTTCCATTAGGTCACGTGATTATCAGATGTTTGTATACTGCTATGGATGCTTGTTACTTTTGTTTAATTTGCTGTTGCATTCTTCTAACACAAAGTAAAGTTGTTCGATTTATATAAGTATAATGGATTTATCCGTTAAAACCAGCCAATAAGTTAGCCGGAGAAAGATTTATCTCATAAGTAATAATCTGTATTCTGTATCCTAATGCATTTATTCAGTAAATATAGAGGGCAGAAATCATCGCTAAAGGTAATTATATAAAAAAACAACAGAAAAAAGAAGACGAAGATTTCCATCTTAAAAAATTATGGAGAAGATTGAAGAATGCTCGATTCTCTGCACTTCTTTGAACATGTTATTGATAGTCCAGAAATTAACATATGAGTAGCTGAAGAAGTGCATGAGTGCAGTCATGTAAAAGAAACCGCCAGTTTTACACATTTAAGGAGGACTGTTTCATTTTACTTCTATGTAAATTTTTGGTACCGTTAGTGCTAATAAAGTGATTCCATTGATACAGTTATTACAATTATTTCACTGATGACATGCCTACCTACTAGTGCATTACTTTATCTAAAGTGTTGGATCATAAGATTCGTGGCATCAAAAGGAACATTCTCCAAATCGTTACATTGCAAAACTCACATTCTCCAATATTTGATGCTATTTTTCTATCAATCTAACAGCTAGATATTTATTTTCATGTGAGGAGATATTTATTTATGACTCATCCTCTATGAAAATTACAGAATAAGTTCAAATTAATGTTTATTTTCATGTCTAGTTCAAATATTTGGGCTGTGATGTTGGCTACAATGTGGAAAGAGAATATTGAATCCAAAATAAATAAATTTCAGGACGGTTGTGTGGAACAATACAGAGAACATTCAAAAATAAAAATTAGAAAGAGAACCAAGATAAAAAATGTATAATTGTTATGGCGGTTCCCCCCAAATATTGTATGGATGTGAAAACTTGGGCTCCAGTGAAAAAAACAGAAGGATAGAATACAGACGGCGGAGATGAGGTTCCTAAGACAGTAATAGGAGGTACAAGACTTGATAGAATAAGAAATGAGGATATAAGAGAAGAATTGAAAGTACAGCCTTTATTGGATAAAGTCACGAATTACAGACAGAAATGGATTGATCACATGGATGGAATGAGTAGGAGAGATATCCATTGTTAGCAAGAAATTATCAAGCAAGAGGAAGACGTGATATTGGAAGACCTAGAAGACGTTGGGCTGATGCATTATGAAGTCGAACGGGCAATTGCCTAATCCCTGGAGTGATGATGATGATGATGATTTTCATGAGTTTTTTGCTGTATACTTAAAATTTTAAAAAGTGGAGAAAGTTAGTTTTGGGTTAGACCCTTCAAATGTAATGTAGCTGTTTGCGTTAAGTATATTTCTAATTACCTTCTCTTGGACATAAAAATACGTAATTTTTGTTGTATACATAGTGATTTATTACAAACTTCTATGGCTGATAGGAATTACAATTATCTATTAGGCAAACATTAAAAAGAAGAGTTTGGTGAATTTCGAAGCTAACTTTTAAAATACTAATTTAAGCAATGTACACTATTTATTTCATAAGGAAATAGCGATGAAATATGACTTAAATCATTGACACTATCGAATCCGGACGTTCATTTGCGAGCGTACATAAGCTCTCCATACATCTCCATTCTGAGCTAATATTTTTCGAATAATTTCCTGATCATTCATCTTCTTCAAATCATTGTTACTGTTATTCTCAGATTTCATTATTTTGCCTATTTATTGCGCGCTTTCCCTGTGCAAGAATTTTCCATGCCCCTCTTTCATTCCCTATTCTTGCCACATATATTGCCTATCGCAATGTACGATACTTAACTGTCCGTATTATATCTGGTTCCCATAAAATCATGTAGGTCAGTGTTATGTAGTTTTCTTCATTCATCTCCCTTTGTTTAAAAATGTGTCCTAAGAAAATTTTCTCGGATAGCCTACCCGTAATATTTTCTCCTTCCTTAAAGTAAGAGACCATTTTCACATCCATAAAATATACCTGGAAGAATAACACTTTATACATTTTCAGATTGTTTTTTTTTTTAGAGAAGTTGGGATATTAGGAATTCCTGTAATACATAACCTAATATAGCATGCATTTTCAGAATTGAGTCTATGTTAAAATTACTTTATACAACTTATTACTGTTTGTAATTATTGTCATAGGTATTTGAATTCAGTCCTTCCTCAAAATTTCCCTCATTTGTCATTAACTGTCCATTTCTATTATATAACGTACCCGTGACCTTCGGGACCAAAGGCAAGGAACATAACCACTAGTCCACCGCGAACGCGTCAATTAAAGGGCAAAAACATGGTTGAGACCAAAGGTATCAAATATGATATCATACTTTGTATAAAATTCCCTTAATCGTCCCCCTAAAAAATCTCGAAAACCTGTTTTTTATCATAAGTAATGCCACGAGTCATTTCCAGTTTATCTAGAGGAATTTGGAAATAAAGAGCGGGATTTGTTAGGACTATTTAACGAATAAAATTAAGCTGTCTACTCACAAATCATTGTTTAAATATAGTTATTTTAAAATATTTATATATTTAATGTAAACGGCGATGATTGAAAAACAAATGAAAACATTTATTATGTTTCATTTGTTCATCACTGCAACCTGTTCATATTATTTATTGCCAAAAGATCACAATGTTGTAAGAACGCACCCTAGTGGAGAAAAAATGTAAAACATAAAACTGTTTATAACCAACATTTTAGGTTATTAATTAATTTCTGATGCCCTATGATGTAAATATGTCAATTATATTTTTCTGGAACGAAATACCTGGCAAATAATATGTTTAAGAAAGTGCAAGCAGTGGTTACTTTTTTTTTGTGGTATAATCAATTGCTACGAATGTTTTTCTATTACATCTCGGAAGCAGTATCTGGACGTGCACTATATATATATATACAATCTGGGAGCCACTTGCATTCTAGAATTCTTACATCTTAATAGGCCTATATAAATTGTTATATTCAACGTATTTCTTAGAGAGTCAGTTACTGCAAAATAGTGTTCTCACCTATTCAGAATGCTAAAAAGGAGGAGCTTGATTTTATTACGATAAAGTTAAATTCATAAAATCCTGGTGAAAAACGACTTTGATTGGTTGTAAATCAAAATTCATTGAAATGTGATTGGTCATTGGCTCCCATTTGGGCATGAGTTAAATAGTCCTAATAAGAACGCATTAAACGTGAAAATAAATTATAATTGACAAATCTCATAAAAAACGCCTCCGAAATTTGTTAACCCTCCAAAGATGTTATTTGGCGCCTTAAACACATACTAAGCATAAAACTGAGGATATATCTTTATATAGGGAATATGGCTGCGCTACGTATTGGTTTACAAAGGTCTTTGTTGTTGTTTGCAATGTTTTGCAATTTATAAGTGTATTGTTGTTGTTTGGAATGTTTTGCAATTTATAAAGTGTCTTGTTGTTGTTTGGAATGTTTTGCAATGTTATGAAATTGATGGTGCAGCTACCTGCGAACGAATAGCGTAATTAAGTATGGACACAGCATTATCATTTGTTTTTATTACCATTCTTTTTCTAATGATTATTCTTCAACTTTCAACAGTTGATTGTATTTTTCTCACTTCCTTACTTTATTGTCTCTTTATTAATTGCAGTTATTGAATTCTGTATTCTTAAAGAAACTTCAACACGTCATTTGCATTTAAGACAAGCGGAAAAAAAAAACTATCAATTCGCGATACTGGGTTTTGAACCCAGTATCTCTCGCATACGATTCTCAAACGCTAACTCCTTTATCTAACGGTTTATTATAGGCATAATAGGTGGTCTCAGCGTATGCAGAAGGTGCGGATTCGATCCATTTTGGGACAGGCTTCTTTTGGGAGTTTTTTTCCTCACGAGACCGTACTCTCTTTCAGCCATTCTCGCTTACGAGAGAGAGCGCGGGTAAGACAGGCTTTGGTCGCCACCATTTGTAAGTAAATGACTGTTATTTGAGCTTGATACCCTGTGAAGCTCGCTCGCTACACGATGATTGGTGAGAAGTCTCTGTTATAATAAGTGGAATGAAATCTTCGAATTACCCACTTGTTCCCAAACTCTTTACAATAAATTGTCTGGGTAAAAAGCATAATGGTATAATTGTGAAAATTGAGTTGTGCAGTTTATATCGAATGTCAGAGAGTTTGAAGCGCCTGCTATCAACTACAGGTGGATGATTACAACTGTTTTCGTCAGTTTGATACCTATAGCAAATATTTTAACTCATTTTTATCTGTAACTTATGCCGTTATGGTTTTCACCCATACAATTTAATCTAATTTTATAAATGAAACACAGATTTTGTTTAATTTTATTTTATTTTTATTTTCTCAAAAAAATTTGGAAACATTTTATGGGGATTTTTGTTAATTTACTGGTGGAAGACTAGGGAATCGTTCCGGCATTTGCCTTAACGTTAAGGGAAAACCACCGAAAACCTTTAACAGAACGACTTGAAGTTAGTGAGTTGTGAAATTACCACCAAAAAGTACATACACTTATTAACTAACCTATATCAAATGTAATGCTATGCGAGTAATCAAAATATTATCAAAATAATATTTGATTAGTCTATTACCATTACATTTGTTACCTTACAACACTTCACGTCATCCAGCTGGCGAACTTGGTGGTCTGAAAGTAAAGAAAACATAATATATTGTGGTATCAAGTTTCAATACCTGCGTTAAATTAGAAATTCCTATGTCTAGAAGAAGCGTTAAGCCAGACAGCCCCATGGAACTTTTCTCTTCACCGTTATCATTCATACAATCACCAAACATGCACTCCTCTGTGTACACACTACTACATGTACGTATAGTGGTCTGCCGAAGTGGTATGTAAATTGAAACAGATAATATAACCATATATCTGCCAAACTCGGAATCGGAAGCACAAAAGGGGAGTGGGTGCTATTAGAATACAAACGCACACATTGTATGGATACGTGCATAAATAAATTACAAAACATATAATTATAATGTAGCGGAGAGGTTTAAGACTTTCCCCATGGGGGAAGAAATTTTTCTCATTGATATTTAAACAGAATGTGATCGGTGGCTCTCCAGCATTGTGAGGAATTTGGTGGGTGGCTACTGTAAGTGGCGGATGGATACATGCTGATTGGATGATGGTTCACCTCTGTGATGTGAGGGCAGCAGCCAGCTGAATTGCCAATGACTTGCTACGCCTGGATGGTGTAGATTTAATTCTGGATGAATCAGAAATTGTAAAACAACATTTACAATAAAAATAACAATCAGACAATCCTTAGCTCTTCAGAAGACAATTTACAAATAGCAGTGTACAAATTAAATGGAATAGCAAATAAATAAAATATGACAATTTCTGAAAGTAAATCGAAAGTAATAGCATTCAACGAGAAAGACCACATGAGGTGTAAAATCAGCATTAATAACAGTACAATACAACAGGTGAACAATTTCAATTATTTAGGATGCAGTGTATCATACTGCCAGAAAGAAGATATTAATATTAAATTAAGTAAATTTTATAAAATGTGTGGCACTATAAAACAGACACTGGAAAATAAAACTTTGAGGAGTACACAATTAAAATTTTACAAAATTATGGCAGTGCCTATCTTAACATATGCAAGTGAAAATTGGGCTCAACCGTTCAGACTGAAGTAATTGGAAGCTGCAGAAATGAAGTTCTTACGTTCAATAGCAGGTGTGACAATTTTGGACAGAAAAAGAAATGAAGATATCAGAAAGTACTTAAATATTTTAATTAAAAAATAGAATTGACTATATGAGATACAACTGGTATGAACTTGTTAAAATAATGCCTACAGATAGAATCCCCCAGCTGTTATTAAAGTACAACCGATAGGACATACAAGTGTTGGATGACCATTTACTAGATAAGAAGATTCATTAAATTCCACTCGATGTGAAAACAGGTCAAACGGCCAAATTTCATGAAGTAGAAGAAGAAGAAGAAGAAGAAGAAGAAGAAGAAGAAGAAATAACGGGAGTATACAAATAGCAAAGATTGTTGTCCTGGATTTGCATAGGCCTATATCTGCTCCAATTTTGTTTTCTGAAGTTTACGACGTAATGTCGAAAAATGAAACATAACAGATCACATGGAGTAATGTATGCGTGTGTGTGTGTGTTCCAATGCCAACAACTACACTCTGAGTGATTCGGATTCCGATAAAAAGGGTTAATGTGATCTATTTTCAATTGTTAAGTATCGGTCTGGCGGGCCACATTACGTATGTCTGTGAGTGGGTATGATGAAAAGAAGGAAGAAAATCGAAATTCGATGCCGATGCGTAGCCTACTCCATGGGGGCCGCGGCAGGAATAACGCCCCCAACCGAAGAATCATCCGCTATCAAAGGAATCAAGCTCTTTCTCAACATATACAAGACCCATTACGGTACATTGCAGAAATCCAGTGCACAATAGGCCTATAGTTTAAAAATTGTACACCGCCACACACTTGGCCCCGAATTGAAAAAAAAAATCTAAAATTAAATTAAATTAAGAATTACAATTTTCTACCCGTCCTGGTTTTGAACCACATCCCATTAGTCAGGAAGCAGGCATGGTACATCTTGGGCAGAAGCTATATTGGCTTGAATAGCCCATTAAAAATTAATATTGGGAATTACAATGTAGGCCTATGACGAATTTGAATTCTCATATTGTAAAATCCAATAGTTTTTCCTCTCCTTTTTGTACCAGAAGTTTCGAAGCCCCTTTTTCATTGATCATTCCTACATCTGCCGATCCCAATTACGAGACTTAACTATTATTTTATCGGGTTTCCTATAAATATCATGTATCTTGCTATTAAGCAGCCTCTCTCCATCTCTCTTTGGTCCAAAAACTTTCCTAAGAACTTTATTCTCAGATACTCGTAATATTGTCTCCTCCCTTAAAGTGAGAGCCCATATAATATAACTGGGAGAATAACAGTTTCATATATTTTAAGTTTAATGTTTTTTTTGGAACGTGAAACATGTGTTGAGCAGATACTTACGTGGGCGGTAGCTCATCATCATCATCATCATCACTCCAGGGATTAGGCAATTGCCCGTTCCGACTTCATATTGCATCAGCCCAACGTCTTCTAGGTCTTCCAACATCACGCCTTCCTCTTGCTTGATAGTTCCTGGCTAACAATGGATATCTCTCCTTACTCATTCCATCCATGTGATCAATCCATTTCTGTCTGTAATTCGTGACTTTATCCAATAAAGGCTGTACTTTCAATTCTTCTCTTATATCCTCATTTCTTATTCTATCAAGTCTTGTGCATCCTTTTACTTGTCTTAGGAACCGCATCTCCGCCGTCTGTATTCTATCCTTCTGAGCGGGTAGCTCATCCTCATCAAATTCACTGCTGCTAGTACTGTCCTCATCCTGTAACAAAGAAGGACCATGAATTGTAAAACAAAGCTATCACAACCTCTTGGCCTAACTAACTCACTCGGTATAAAACCCGCAGGTTCATGGACGCGCGGACATAAGGTCTCCATATTTCGCTATTCTGAGCTAATATTTTCCAATCATCCTCTGTATAATTCACCTCCTTAATTCATACTTTCCCCACCACATATTTCGCCTATCCTGCCTATCGGTGTCTTCGAGACTTAACTCTTCTTATTAAATGTGGTTTCCCATAAAGATCGTACAGCTTACTGTAATGTAGTGTGCTCCGTTCGCCTACTTGTTCATCTACATTTTCTATGAACTTCATTATCAATTACTTGTAATATTGTATCCTCGCTTGAAACACGGGTCCATGCTTTACATCAACATAACCGTTTTATATATGCAATTTTTTTCTGAATTTTTGGATGACACGAGTAACTACCGTATAATATAATAGCGTGAATGTGGAGATAAGATACAGGCTTGTCAGCTAAGGAGACAAACATTTTTGTTTGTAACATACTGGGGATATGTTTTTGGTTTTTTCCCATAATTGTAAGAAAAATATCTGGAAACTTTATCCCCCAATTCTCCTTTA
>JASPKZ010001255.1:0-40397 GCA_030220185.1 Diploptera punctata | reverse complement strand
ACATTATCTTTATGGGAAACCAGATGAAATAATAACAGTTAGTTGTGATAGACTTCGATGGCCAGGACATATGGCAAGATTGGGGGATGGGGAGCATCATGTAGGAAAACCATAGAGAAAGTGCCCAGGAGGATGGCCTAAATTGAAATTGGATAATATCATTGATCTTGATTTGAAGGAGGTGAATATACAGGGATTACTTGAAAATAGCTCAGTTTGAGATGTATGGAGAGTTTATGTCAGCCCGACCATGAACCTTAAGATTTAATAGCACCAGTGAGTTAATTAGTTTGTTTTGTATAATTTAGCAAGTCATAAATAATTTATACATCGGAATTTATATTTATTTTTATTAATTTCATAATTCTTACAACCATTTTGATGTTAAATACGATGCGATATTACACATTTTAAAGGGGCTGCGTGGAGCAACCGGTTAGACTCTCATCTCTCACAGCTGGGGTTTCGAGATCAAGACTCGGTCATTCCATGTGGGTTTCGTGGTGGACAAACCGGAGCTTGGACAGATTTTTCTCGGTGTTTCCCCCGTTTTCCTCTGCAACAAATTTCATTCCACTATTTCTCCACCCTCCGGCCGGCATCTCATCTCATTTTTTGACCCGACCATGAGTGTACATGATGTTATTAGGATTATTATTATTATTATTATTATTATTATTATTATTATTATTATTATGCATGTTTAAAACCCTAAAATTACTTTTAGAATCTATTTTACTATTTCTAACGCCTATTATATGCTAAAAGTCCAAGGTCTAATGATGAATTTATGTAACTATTTTAATAGTACTATGTAACGTACGTAATCAAAATTATACTTTAACAATTATAATTGATAATTATTAATAACTAGCTAATACCCGCGTGCGCTGCTACTCCTAAATAAATGTTAATGTGTTTTTACCACCAGCCGTGCACTGTTATGCTTGCCCGGGAATCTGCTTATCTCGATCTTATTGGCATCAATTAAGGCAAAAGTGGTTATTGTGAGTTATCCGTAGAAGATAAACATATGCTGTCGCGGACTTTTTTGTAGTGGTTTTGAGATATTCAAGTATGTGTACATTAATTTGGTGTATTTGTTATGGCTTAGGTAGCATAAGCCATTTAAGCGTCAAAATAGGGACTTTATTTCACGTTTTTCACTACAAAGGGTAATTTTTAGGTGTGAAAGGGTTGAGTATTACAACTCTTATAGCCTATGTTTATCCCGGGAATCTCCCCATCACAATCGGATCAACGGTATGGGCGCACAAACAAACAAACATTTATTTTTATATATTAGATGTAGGCCTACATTAGATTTTGGAAGAGAGCTTCCTACACTTCGAGAAATGGTAGAGTTCTTAATGTTAAAGCAAGGAAGATTGTGATTGTTAAAAAATTATATTAGGTAAAAGCATGAAAATTAAATTATTTTTAGAGGACCAATACTACCAAGAAGAGAGAAAAATTAAAAGAATTAGATAAATTACGAAGTTTGGAAATATTATTTTAAGAATTTGTTGAACAAAATGGTACAAGAACATTACAACTTCTAAAAAAACCGTGAAGATAATATTGGAATGGGCGCCTGGAAGCAGGATGAGAAATGAAAATTCAGTGTGAAAATGGATTAACAGCAGCAGGAGCACAAAGAATAGGACGGGAATTATAGAAAAAAGTTCTAAATACTTGATATCTTTGGAATAATAAATTTGCCTTAGGTTGAAGGAAAATTACGGTATTGCAGAAATTTCTAAATAAAAATATGATATCAATATTAAATCGAAGTCTCTGAATATAGAGTTGAAATGAAACGATAATAATAATAATAATAATAATAATAATAATAATAATAATAATAATAATAATAATAATAATGTATAATAATAATAATAATAATAATATAATAATAATAATAATAACAATAATAACAATAATAACAATAATAATAACAACAATAATAATAATAATAATAATAATAATAATAATAATAAAGCTTTAATTACACTGGTATAGTTACGACCACGAGTCCATTCTTCCATTCAACCGGTAACAATTAAAAGTATATAATACATACCAATGTTTGTATACAATTAAATATAGTTTATGCTGTATGAACCAAGAGAATATTTAAAGTAATGTTAATAATAGATATGCTAGAGATCTGAGGGAAGAAGATGCTCTAGGCAGGAACCTCTGGCGACAAATCACTTTGGGTTGAAGGAGAAACACTGTATTGTGGAATAATCCTAATTAAAAAAATTGATATTGAGATACAGAATAATTTTAAAGGAAAATGCAATTACATAAACAAATATGATAACGACAAAAACGGTTAATACTAATTGAAATATATATATATATATATATATATATATATATAAGAATTATAAATTACATGAGACAAATTGCAAATTGCTACAAACAGTCACCCTAACAAAATTAATCGGGATTTGTAGAATATTCTAAATAATTTATTGAAGTTTTATAAATTAAGGGAGGCAAAAGCTAGTTGGGATTTCTCTCCGACCTTGTAAATGAAAGTGATGTTAACCATTGTGCGAAGTATTGGTGTAATTCGAGTGTTCGATAGAGCCAAATACAGTCCCCTCATCTCCACGTGAAACTCGCTACGATAATTAAAATCCTAAAGAGAAATGTTTTGTGAGGAAAGCAACGTAAAGCTTCCGAATTTATACAAGTCCCTATATAGCAAAACTACAAATATTACAGGATATTGTATGGAATGCTGAGCTTGCAATGAAGGACCATCTCTTAGGCAGAGAACTTTATAGGTAAGCATAAAGTAACACAAATTTATTATTATGCTTGAAACTACAAAAATTACATTTTTACTCATATATTATATAATTATATATAATACATAATTTTTTTAGTATACGATTTTGGTATCAGCTGTCTAAGAACAGTTTTGTTATATTCAAGTGTACCTAGAGCCCTAGGGGGAAATTTACGATATCAATTTCCAAAGATACCGAAGTGATTGTTATTAATGAGCAATGTCTTCCACACCTTGGAGATGGGCCTACAAGGCGAAGAAGGTCAGTTCTCCAATCTGAATCAATTACATGCCACATTGTATTACTCAATCGTGTAACAAATTTATCTGGTAATACATCACGCTTAATTTGAATCTCTGAGGGATGACAGTTGATTGTCATCTCCAAGGCTCCGACACATATATCTTACATCAAGGTGACAGCTTCACATTCTCAGTTAACACCGACCACTTATTTCTCTTCATTTTGAAATACCTCCTGTTAAATGATGCTCTCATTACAATCAGCGGGATAATTGACAACATTTTGTAAAGAGACAGAACTACTTAGTTTGCAGTTGTTATCGAGAGATTTTTAATGTGGATAATGGGAAAATGTCATTCAGTTAGTAGGAAAATTGAGTGATAGTAAGATTGGGGTCAAATGAGATAAAACGTTTTTATTATTGAAAAAAATATAACTTCCACATGTGTATTTTTTCCAGTGTTCAATTTTAATATTAAGATATTTCATTTGAATAGCCTTTTACTATATTTGCTGTGTGTGTGATCTTTCAAGGTTTTTAAGGCAAATTTTAATTATTAGGCCGACAAGTCTCTGAATAATGATAGGTATGTGTGTGTATGTGTATATATATATATATATATATATATGCATGTATGATATAGATCATATTTCACCTATTTTTTTGTGTGAGAATACATGTCTGTGTTTAAATTGTAGACACATTAATAAATACATCAATATATATATATATATATATATATATATATATATTATATATATAATTATGCTTGTATAGATAGAGAGAGAGAGAGAGAGAGAGAGAGAGAGTATTTTTTCTACCTGTTTTTATGTATGAGAATGAATGTATGTGTAGAATTGTAGACCTATATACATAATCGTGGAACAAAAACGCGTCTGAAAGTCATTAGCAGGAATATTCTCCAGGACTTCTCGTGTGACAGTGATGATATTCTCAGGCGACTGAAATTTTCGCCCTTGCAGTTTATGTTTCAGTTTATTGCAGAAGAGAAATAATTCGTTAGGTGTAATTTCAAATGTGTAGATCCTACGGAGGGAGTGTTAATACATCGAGCTGTTGTCTTGCCTTTAGACAACCATAGCTGGAGCATTGTCGAGTACCAACAGCCAATGTTTGATGGGCCAAAGCTCTGGTCATTTATGACGAACTGAATGGCGTCGACGGTGAGATGACGTTTAGAGTAATACATTTTCTCCTCAGGTTAATTCCGCTTCTACCTTCCGAATTTGTTGGTTAATTAACTCGATTTTACTTTCCTGAATTTATTATTATGTGACGAGTTTGGGTACGAAAAAATGCGGTCCCTAGAGCATTAAGAAGCATATTATTGTAATGTCATTTTTTTATGTCTAATATACAAAAGTTTGAAACAAAAAAAATATTTGCATGGATGCAAACCTCAATAACTACATTCCTTCGTGTACTTCGTTAATAATAATAATATTAATAATGATAATAATAACAGTAAAATTTGTTTTATTTAGGAATATTCCACAATATGGTGTTTCTCCTTCAACCCAAAGCGATATCGCCAGAGGTTCCTGTCTAAAGCATCTTCTTCCTTCAAATCTTTACCTTGAATTCTTCTCTTCACTCCATCCATCCATTGTTCTCCAGGTCTGCCTCTTCCACTTCTTCCATTAGCTTTCCAATTAAGGATCTTCTTTGGTATTCTCTCTTCTTCCATTCCTTAGAGGTGTACATACCATTTCAAACGTTTTTCGTCTATTTTTCCTAATATTTTTTTCAACTTGCCTAATTTCCCTTATTGATTTGCTTCTGACCTTATCTCCTCTTGAAATTCTTGTCGATCGCCTCCAAAAATCCATTTCTACTCCTAACAGCTTGTTGGCTTCTTTTCTACTTACTGTCCAGGTTTCGGACCCATATAATAAAATAATTTGTAACAGAACTTGAAATATAGTTTTCTTCGTTCTGTTTATTATATAATAATAATAATTATAACAATAATAATTTTAATTATAAGGTAATGACATTAATAATAATAATAATAATAATAATAATAATAATAATAATAATAATAATAATAATAATCAACACACAACCCACACAATGCCGAATAAAAAATGGAAGTCTCATTCTTGTCACTCTATAGTTAGAAAATAATAAGCTGAATTCTTATCATTCTGTACCTAGCAATAATGGTTATGCCTACTACAATATTCGTTTAACTTGTCTGTGCTTTAAAGGCTGTGAAAGTGTATTTTTTTGTTCATAAAATGCTGCAAGAAACTTTAAAAGGCAATTAAAACAGGAGGAGACTTTTATCTCGTCTTTGAACGACTATATCAAGAGAAGCAACATTTTTATCAAAAGCGTTTGCCTGGCTTTTTGTGTTATGGGCTGTAGCCACATCAATTTGAACACGTACACCAACATTTTGTGCGCTTAACCTATATTTTCACTATAAACAGTTAGAGCTGTGGATCTTAGCTTTGAGAACCTTTTAGCGAAGTACTAATCTGTTCCACAAGTTAAGTGATAAATCCTCTGAGAACGTCAACCGTGTTTTAAACATGCCAGTACGTTCTTTTCTCCACCCGAAATTCTGCAGTAAGAAGGCTCTCAAAATCGATACGTGACACACTAAAGATTCTATTAGCGAAGGCTTAGTTATTTATGTTGTTCTCATGAAACCCATTTTGAAAAATATTACATTTTTTAGAGATTCTACTGAGAGATAACGAAAATGACCATAAACATATATAGGCCTATATCGGTCGCAATTTTTGTTTTTTTTTCGGAGCCAAATTCGGCGTATTAAAGTGAAGTAAAATAAAGTAAAGAAAGTGATCCCACTACATGCCTCGGGGGGCCCTTGGGGTAGTGGCAGGTTAAGGCTCCCACTTTTCCAGACAATCGGCACTTGATGTCAGCCGGGTTGTCAGCCCTTTACCTCAGAACAAGCGTCTGATACTCATTTCAGTTAATGACTGAGTCGACCCCAGGGCCATAGTGCCGCCAGAAGGTTTGGGTCAGTTTAAAAATCCTGACCCCACCGGGACTCGAACCCTCGACCTTCCGGCTTGTAGCGCAGTGATTCGGCGTATTACAATGAATTAAATAAGTAATAAAGTAGAGTGTTAATCAATTAAATATGGTCATTAGAAGAGGATGTTAGCATGAAATAAAAAATTAAAAAATCATTCTAGCGGCCGCAAATTTCAAATTCTTCGTAAATGAAACTCGATATATATCATCAAAATCAAACAAGATTTATATTTTCAATGAATCATGCGAAATTCGACCATTTTAATGGGAGTTTATCTGAAAGCTGAAATTTAAAAATTGGTTTACCGACCATCATGTTTTTCCTTCGCAAAGAAACTGGACACACAGATTTAATCACAAATGAATGAATATTCCGTAAACTGGAAAAATCGAACCATAAATTAGAATTTCTAAGAATCGCTTAGTTCGACGGACTTTTTAAAAAATCTATTTGTTGGCTATTTTTTTTAATTCCTTTGATAAATTGTTATTGCATAAAACAGTTATGCGTTATAAAAAATTGGAACCCATTAATATAGAGCTTATGGATTTTCCCTCTTGTGACTATCTAGCCTAAATAGTGGACTATTTTAGAACAGAATTCTCTTAGAGAATGCAAAAAATTAACATTTCTGGACATAAATAAGATTAAAAAATTAAACCAAACAAATATAAGAGGCTTCACAATCAAAGTAATTGATGTATGTAATCAGATTTAGAATTTATAAGACATTTCTGGAAATGGATATTAGTTGTCGTAAGTCGGTATTACAGAAAGTGCACGTGCCATTTTTGATGAAAATATTAATTCATGCTTTTAATATTTCAACTAATTTGTCAATTAGAAAAACATGCATAATTTTGCTTTGCTATTTGCATAATCTCTTTAAAAGCGAAATTTGACCCAAATAGCAAAGTCACTAACGATTAGACTAAACGCTTATAATTGCAACAGTCTAAACTAAGCATATTTAAATATTTTAAATTGGATGAAAATAGACAAATTAATATGAATCACTGGTAGGCCTATTATTCTACTTGAGGCTCCAACAAATCCATACTTCATTTATTTAATACTTTTTTTTTTACTTGCACGACGTTTTCACTCGAATCTAGTTTAGTTAAATTTAAAATATTGATTTCAGGTTAATGACGGCGATAATTTTTAGTAAAAAAGCAGATATCGACGAATTAATTATAATTAACCATTTCATCCCCCCACGTAGTTATTTGCCAACATTAGCTATTCACATACAAAACCATGTTTGAATGTAGTTATAATAACTTACGTGATTTCGGTTTCAAGAAAGAAAATTGTTAAAATATGTTTTTCTTCTTGCTTCCAACATAGGAGAGTTTGCCTGTTCTTCTTTAGTAAATCACCTCTACCTTGAATCATCCTTCGTTTTTTTTTCCGGTCGTCCTGTTCTCTTTCTCTACAAAGGTAATGCATCCCTTAGCAATCTTGATTATTATTGTGTCTTGTATGCGGCTTACATGATCATACCATTCTTGTTTCTTGTCGAATGTCCAATTGGTTATTTTATCTATATGTAATTCCAATCTAATCTGTTCATTTCTGATATTATTTTATTTATGATCCTTCTTAGAGTCCTCATATCACTTGTTTCCAAAATGCTCTTTGTCACTGAAGCATTAGATCTGGTTTCAGCTACATATGCCAACCTTAATCTAATAACTGACTTATAAATTCTTATCTTGGCATAATTCAAATAGTATTTCGCCATATTGTGTCTCTTAAGCATCCTGCAATTCTATTAGCTTTATTTACTTGCACATATACACCATCTTTGAAAACTAGTTATTTTTACTGTTTAAATATTAGAATTCTGACACTTGTTTGATTATATCATCATTCGTAACTAATTTACAACCTATCAGATATCAAGAAGTTGTCATAGCTTTTGTTTTTATGAGATATCATCATGTTAAATTCACTTGCAATTAAAATAAATTGATATAATAAAGTTGTAAGTCATCTTCACTTTCAGATAGTAGAATTGTGTCATCCGCAAAACATACGATTTTAATTCTCTTATTTCCCATGCGAGATCTTCTTTTTGTTTTTATTCCCTTAATTATTTTATCCATAATTAAATTAAATAGAAGGGATCCTTGTCTAATTCCTTTCCCAATGAAGATTTCTTCATTCAATAGTTGTTCTTTAATGTCGAGTCTTATTTAACTCTCGGAGTATATCTCTTCAAACAACTTAATGATATTCAAGTATGTTGAAGAACATGTTGAAAATCCTTTAATTTTACCCGGTCAAAAACTTTCATCAAATCCACAAAACAAATAAAGACTGGTTTATTGCATTCAATGGCTTTTTCTGTCAACTGTCTCTTTATAAAACCGCGTCTGTACATAATCTTCCACTTCTCAAACTCTGTTGTGCCTCTTCATATGTCAGTATGCCAGTTAATTTATTATAAATTATGTTTGTGTTAAGAAAATGTATGCCTCTATAATTTTGTGAAAACATTTCTTCAAAAATTGTATTAATATGTGTGTTTGCCATTTTTCTGGGATTATCTTTATCATCATCATCATCATAGTACATTCACGAATTTAGGCCATTTGTTGACCTGTTTCGGCCTCAAGAGAAACAACATCCAAAAGTCTTTTGAGTGGACGTCCTGGTCTTCTTCTTCCTGCAGGTTGATATCTTAACATTTGTTTGGGTATTCTGTGATCTTCCATTCGATGAACATGTTGCATCCATCTTGACTTATAATCAGAAATTTTGTTTTCTAAAGATTCCATGTGTAATTCTTCTAAGATGTCTTCATTTTTTTTGTGATCTAGTAGTGTGTATCCTGCAGTCCTCCGAAGATATCTCATTTCAGCGATTATCTTTATATATATATATATATATATATACCTATATATATATATAATCTTCTGTACGTGTGTTGTTACTGAACTCCTAAACTTTTTGTGTATGTTTGATTTGGTTCTCGATGGTTTAGATTTACAATTGAACCCGCTAAAATCATTAGGTGTAGGAGTTCACCTAAAGTGAAAATTGAAAAATCGCTCTTGCGTTCACATTTTTCCATGTTTCGCAACGACACTCGGTGGTATCCTATTAAAATAAACCGAGGTTTATATTTTCCAAAAATGAGCGAAATCCGACAATTAGAAATGAAATTTTACTTGAAATCAAAAATTAAAAACTGCCTAAACGACTGGACAGATTTTGATGAAATTTTTTGGGTGTGTTTGAGTGGATCCCTGGATGGTTTAGATTCACAACTAGACTCGGTAGGTGGCGCTGAGATCGGATTATAGGATGTTTTATATCAGATGTGTAGTCATCTGCATTATCGACGTATATTCCGCGCGACAACAATGTGATGTCATGCATTCTTGAGCTACAACACATGGCTGTAAGAGGGTTTCTTGCGAACTTATTTAATAATATCTAATTACGTCTTAATTAGTGAAAAAAATGTAATTTATACTTTCATCGTGCGGCCAGGCATTGGACGTTCGGGGAGGACAAAGACTGCCGGGTACGCGAGTATTATATCGAAATATTTTCTTTATAAGCAAAGTTAACTGTTCCATTATTTCGGGGCCTCCATACTCCTTCTAATCCAGGCGATTTTCTGCGGGGAAATTGTCGAGATATTTCAAAATATGTTGCTTTAGCACTCAAATGACTTGGTGCAGAGCTACGGGACTTGCGCTAGTTCGGGTCTCTATAGGAAAGACATTTTCTCATGGAATTTTATGCAGTATGATACCAGTGCCTACCGAGCATCGTGAAGGCATTTGGGTAGCTACAATAAGTAGTGGCTCCAGGTTGAGAAAACCAGCTATAACGGCTAGGGGCGCGTCATGCTGACCATATGTCACCACTATACTGGCTGGATGATCGTCTACCTCTGTGATTAACGCATGTCGATGTGAGGCCAGCAGATAGCTGGTAGGCCAAGGACATTCTAGGCTTCGCGCCATGGAGTTTAGCTTTTAGCACTCAATTAATTCGCGGATGAAAGGGTTAACTAAACATTATTTAAGAATGATCTTCTTCTTCATATCCACCTTGTAGGTACTTCTACACGCCATACGCCTCCCGAGCCTTACAGTGACACCACCTGTCGGGAGAGGGATTTAAACTTTGGATCTCATATGTATAATTGTTTGACCATGCGAAGAGATGAAGGCCCCCGAATGAGTGATCAGATCAATCCAGGGCCTTCTCCAAGACAATACAAAATTTAAGATGAAACTCGACATTCACTCACACATTTGTACTAAAATTGGCTAATATGATAAAGATTATTATGATGGTCAGATGAACATTCAGGGACCGTTTTGGCTTTACATTTTCCAGATATTTGTCATATAGGTGATGAAAAAATGCCGAAAAAAACATCATTCAGAAAATATGTACCGACCGGGGTTCGAACGCGGGCTCGCTGCTTAAAAGGCAACGACCGAACTCCGTGACTCTAGCGGTGGACAATTGAAGAATCAATAAAAACAAATTTGAATCATAACTTTTAGTTTTTATTATATCAAACTCGACGGCAACATATCAGGAGTAAATTCCTTATAAAGAGAGAGAGATAGAGAGAGAGAGAGAGAGGAGAGAGAGAGAGGAGAGAGAGAGAGAGAGGGTGAGATAGAAAGAGAGAGAGAGAGAGAGATAGTTTGGAAAACACACAATTACAGAATTATCAAACTTATTAGTCACCAGTTCATCTGACACATCTCTAAGTCTAATAACTCTGTAATTATACATTTCTAGATCCATGTTCACGTCTTTTCTTTTTCTATAAGAACACTCAATTACTACAATTTTGACGCACTCTGTGTGAATAATTTGAATTAATTGCATTATTATCATTAACTTAACTCATATTTCAGTTGATAGAAAAACATTTTACATTTGAGATTTAATTTAAACTGCCTAAAGTTTTACATTCGATACTTCAAATATGTTTTACTTGCTATTTGATAATTTTACACGCCCAAAAGTTTATTTAAAAATGTAATACATACAATAATAAACCTATAAGAACAGTTCACATCAAAATGTATTGCTAGAATTGTATAAATTAATGCTTTAACGACAAATCATAGACATATCTTGCTGTTACACAGTAATTATAATAACAACGAATAATTCCGTTACATTAAAATTTCACACTGTTAAAAATAATATATTCTTTTCATAAATTTTCAAGATCGTTTAATTTAATCAGTTTAATTATGAAACATTCTGTTATAAAATTAAGTGCTTTTAGATTTTAAATAATTATTTCTTATATATATTGGATCAGTGTATATACGTATATACATTGATATACAAAAGTATTAGGATAGAACTGTAGATGAACTTTAAAATAATATTTCGTTAAAAAATCATTACAAGTATGAAGATATATAACTTTAGCATTAAGCTAAAATATATATATATATATATATATATATATATATATTTCCAAATGCCCCAGGTTTGTCTTTCGACATTCCTGATTTCTCTTCTGGCATGGCGTACTTGTAACCCACTTCTGAGGTTGGGGCGCCTGGAAGGCGGGGTTACGTTGCCCCGATGATATGATGGGTGATGATGATGAAGATAATGGTGCGCCAGGAGAGTCCCTAATCCTAAGCTTAACCTAAGATGAATATGAATGATGATGATTGCGATGGCCATATGATTTCGGCGACCATTTGGGCCTTAAAGTTTTCCTGACATTTGTCTTACAGGTGAGGAAAAACCCCGATAAAAACCTCACCCAGAAAAACTGTCCCGACCGGGGATCGAACCCGGGCCCGCTGCGTGACAAGGCAGCACGTTACCCCGAGACCACAGCGGTGGACTTAAGCTAAAATAATAAAACGTTTATAAATACATACACAGCTACAACAATGGGAAATTTATCTAGTTGATTTGAAATTTGCTAGAACAGAAGTAATCGGATAGTTAACTTAAAAGAATACTGTACACATGTTTTGTTTATGATCACTTGCATTCCTATGCAGTCTGCTCCTGTTCTCCATAGTTAGAAAACATGCAAATACATGGGTCCTAAAAATAAATAAACGTCTATTGAAGAAAAAAATCATAATAAATTAATTTGTATCAACAATTAGAAATGCACACAAAAATAACCAAATAGTAAAGATTTGCTCAACTGTCTTTGAGATTATACAAATAAAAGAAAGGAATATTTTAATAAATTGAAAGAAGATTATCATCAAGAGAAGAAAGAAAAGTTTTTAATATAATGAAGAAAACTTCAATGGTAAATTCATCTGAAATAATAGCTTAGATACATCCAGTTTTGGGGAAAGATGTTCATCCAAAAACAGTGAAGAGAACTATTCATCGGGCTGGGTACAATGTTCGAGTACCAAGAAGAAAGCTGAGATAAATAAAAAGAAACGACTATAATTTGCAAATTAATTTGTGGGAAAAGATTGGAGTTCTGGAAGAAATGCATTTTGTGAGACGAAAATAATTTCAGATATTTCATTTAAATGGGTATGCTTGGTCGTAGAGGAAGCCAAACACAGAATTGAAATAGAAGAACATTCAGTCCAAACTGAAGTATGGGAGGGGAGAAATTTATAGTGTACTGGATACATGAATATATTGGAAAATAATCTCCAGAAAAATGGTGGAAAAACTTGCTCTTCATGGGAATTACTGTTTCCAACATCACAGTGACCTGACGATGGATCATCAGGCTCCACCCCAATATCTGCACTTAAATCCTATCCATCCATAGTAATTCTGCCCGAGGGCAGGTCATTCACTGCAATCATATCATTTTCATGCTATGCTTTGCAGCTTTACTAGGGAATTGTAGGCGTGGTAGCTTCCCGTTGCTTTCCACACCGGTGAAGGATGATGATGATGACAAGGATGATTATGATGATGATGACCATATGATTTCGGGGACCGTTTGAGCCTTAAAGGTTTCCTGACATTTGTTTAAATCCTATATAAAGCATTTATGGTATAAACTGGAGAGACAAACGCAAAAACACCACATGACAAACAAGACCCAGCTAAAAACATACAAATTGTATAAAATTGGACAAAATGTCACGGAGAAATTAGTTCATTCTATTACCCCTGCCTGATTGAAATAAGATATTCCAGAAAAGGATGAGCAACGCAATTAGATATTGCATATTATATATTTTTTGTATAATATTCGAATACTTTTGACCTATTACTTAACAGAAAGAGTAGGTGTGTTTTTATAGAATTATGAATTTGATTATTTTATTTTACATATAAAAATACAATACAATATAAGATGATAATATGTATGCAACACAGGTATTATAAGTTATTATATCCCCGTGGGACTTATCAAGCCTCGGGCCCTCGGCCTGGTAACCTGCCTGCCTCAGGGCATAATAACCATAATACCCTTGGTTCATAAATAACTATCTTGTTAATAAAACTCGTCAACTCTTTTTATTGAGTTCTCATCTAGAGGCGATTTCAAATAATAAACTCAATTATCCGAATGCTTTGTCCATCAGTGTATTTAATTCTACAGTCGTTTGTTCGGCTTGAAAAGAAAGTAAATATGTTTGTTAGAGGAGATTACCCGCTAAGCACATCAGAGAAAACGTCAGCTTCTCTGATTTTGTACCACTAGTTTTGAACGAGAAAGCTTAGTGTACTGAGAATTATGTCAAAGCCGACTCTTCTTTATAATATTCTAAATGTCATCTCTAAATCTTCTTATATTCATGGCTGCACCTCAAAATTCCGGATATCTTGTTTTTTAACGCGACATTTTCAATATTAAAGGTAACAGAACAAATAAATGCTCCGTAAAAATGACCTGCCGGTCGTGTACGAGTAACGCTGGCACCAGCATTTTTAAATGAGTTAGAAACACTAGGGTTTGTCATTTTAAACCAATACTTCAAATACTCACTATGATGACATAGCTCTACGGCTCTTAACCATATGTCTATAGTAATTAAATAAGTAAATTATTATATTAATAAATAGGATCTTCTTGGTGATAAAATTCTATTAAACATTATCATAAGTAATGCCAAGAGTGATTTCCAAATTTACTGATACATTCACGACTCACGAAATGAGGAGTGAATTTATCTAGAGAATTTGGAAATTAAGAGTGGCATTGTCCACCACTGTGGTCTCGAGGGTAACGTGCTGCCTTGTCACGCAGCGGACCCGGGTTCGATCCCCGGTCGGGGCAGTTTTTCTGGGTGAGGTTTTTATCGGGGTTTTTCCTCACCTGTAAGACAAATGTCAGGAAAACTCTAAGGCCCAAATGGTCCCCGAAATCATATGGCCATCATCATCATGATCATCATCATCATCCTTCACCGGTGTGGAAAGCAACGGGAAGCTACCACACTTACACAATTCCCTAGTAAAGCTGCAAGCATAGCATGAAAATGCTATGATTGCAGTGAAGGACCTGCCTTCGGGCAGAATTACTATGGATGGATGGAGAGTAGCATTAGTTAGGACTATTTAACGAATAAAATTATGCTGTTTACTCACAAATTATTATTTAAATAAAGTTATTTTAAAATATTTATATAAGAAATTAGGACTGGAAGTAAATATCAATAAAACTAAATATATGGTCACACGTAGAAATTCATTAAATAATGGAAATGGACAGCTAATGACAAATGAGGGAATTTTGAGGAAGTGGCTGAATTCAAATACCTAGGAACAATAATCACAAACAGGAATGAGATGCACAAAGAAATTAAACATAGGCTCAATTCTGGAACTGCATGCTATTATGCATTGCAGAGACTCTTGATGTCCCAACTCCTTTCAAAAAACGTTAAACTGAAAATATATAAAACTATTATTCTACCAGTTATATTATATGGGTGCGAAACATGCACTCTTACTTTTAGGGAGGAAAGGAGATTACAAGTATTTGAGAATAAAGTTCTTAGAAACATTTTTGGACCAAAGAGAGATGAACAGACAGGTGAATGAAGAAGACTACATAACAATGAACTACATGGTCTTATAGGAAGCCAGATATAATAAGAACAGTTAAGTCTCGTAGACTGCGATGGGCAGGACATGTTGCATGTATAGGGAATGAAAGACTTGCATGGAGGCTTCTTGTAGGAAAGCCAGAGGGAAAACGCCCAGTTGGTAGACCAAGAATGAGGTGGGATAATAAAATTAAATCATTGAGGGAAGTAGATTATACAGGGAATGATTGGAAAACATTAGCTCAGGATAGGGATGTATGGAGAGCTTATGTCCTCGCGGCCATGAACCTACGGGTTCAATAGTGCCAGTGAGTAAGTAAGTAATTAAACGGCAATGTTTGAAAACAAATGAGATACATTTGTCATGTTTCATTTGTTCATCACTGCAACCAGATCATATTATTTATTGCCAAAGGATCGCAATATTTTAAGAATGCACCCTCGTGGAGAAAAAATGAAACACAATCAAACTGTTTATAACCAGATATTATAGATTGTTAATTAATTTTGATGTCCTATGATGTAAATATGTCAATTATATTTTTTCTGGAACTTAAATTCCTGGGAAATAATACGTTTAAGAAAGTGCAAACAGTGGTTTCTTTTTTTGTGGCATTAATCAATTGCTATAAATATTTTTCTATTATATCTCGCAAGCAGTATCTGGTTACATTCGTGCACTATGTATATATACAATCTGATAACCGTATTTGTTAGAGAGTCAGTCACTGCAAAATAATGCTCTGGCCTATTCAGAATGTTAAAAGGAGGAGCTTTCTTTAATATGATAAACTTATTTTATAAATTCCAGGTGAAACACGACTGCGATTAGTTTTAAATCAAAATTCATTGAAACGCGATTGGTCATTGACTCCCATTTGGGGAATGAATTAAATAGTCAATAATAACAAATTAGTCTTCTTTATAATATTCTAAATTTCATCTCTAAATCTTCTTATATTAATAATATCTATTAAAATATTCAACACGTTTCGACAGCGAGGCTATCATTAACAAGAATAGTTATTGCTAAAATCTATAAATAAAGTATCAGTTACGGTTCTGATTACGTCACATTACGTGACTGACAGTTTTAATTATTGATATTATGGTTAATAATATTGTCTAACCTCATTTTTTCGTCTACTTACTGGGCGCTTACCCTTTGGTTTCCCTACAAGAAGTTTCTACTCCCCTGTTTTATTCCCCATTTATGGTACGTGTACTGCCCATCTCAGCCAACGAAACTTAACTATTTAGATCACATATATTTTCCCATAAACATCATGTAGCTCACTCTGTTTCTTTTTGGTCCTAATATTTTCTTAAGAACTTTATTGTCAAATACTCGTAATCTTTTCTCCTATTTTAAATTAGGAAACCATATTTCGCATCCATATAATATAATTAGAAGAATAACCGTTTTTATATTATGAGTTTAACATTTTTTTAAGAGGAGTTGGGACGATAAGAACCCCATGTCCATAACGTCATGCATTTCCAGAGTTCAGCTTATTTTAAATTTGTTTCTGCACCTCATTCACATCTAAAGTATCGTTCCTAGCTGATTGAAATCTGTCATTTCTTCAATATTTCTCTATTTTTTGTTAATATAATAAGATATTTTGAATTGTTTTATAGTTCTATAACTATTAATTTATCACAATTGTAGATATGTTCATTAATTAAATTGATAACCTTTTTGTTTTAATCGTGATTATCTTATATTACATATCAATCCATAAATTGTATTAATAAGTATGTAATGATTTTATTTTAACATAAAATCAATCATTTAAAGTCTTAAATATATATATGTCCCGCGCCGTAGCCGAGCGGTTAAGGTAGGAAGCCTTGGCGCAGAGCTACGGGACTTGCGCTGGTTCGAGTCTCCATGGGGGAAGAAATTTTCTCATGGTATTTCGGCCAGTATGGGACCGGTGCCCACCCAGCATCGTGAGGCAATTGGGTAGCTACAATAAGTAGCGGCTCCAGGTTGAGGAACCAGCTATAACGGCTGGGGGACTCGACATGCTAACCACATGTCACCTCTACACTGGCTGTTGATCATCTACCTCTGTGATTGACACATGTGGATGTGAAGGGGCAGCAGCCGGCTGGTAAAAGGGCAACCGGTGAAAAGTGGAAAGACCCTCAATCGGAAATATATATATATATTATTTATATATATATATATATATATATATATATATACACTCGTAAGTATAAATAAAGCGTTTACAAATGAAGTTACAATTTCATATTTGTCAGCTAAATTCTTATAACGTCGACAACATAAAAAGGTAGATAAAAAAAAGTTGAAGCCGTACAATAACTTTCCATATTAAAAATCAGTGGTGAATCCATGTTTTAATATATCCAGCCTTTAAAAATATATAAAGAAATGAGTAAAATAAAATTGAAAACTACTTCATATTACCATTAAGATAAACCCGGTCTCACCTCTCTGGGAACTAATTAGTAGACAGGAGCATTCGTTTGTTATTGGAGTACATCATACAACCGTTGATAAAAATTCCATGATATTTTCGTATACATCACATATTGAACGTGGCAACGTCGCAAAGATGCGATTAGGAGTGACTTTAGAACTTTAAAATCGCTCAATAAAAATATTTGCTTACATTTCGAAAACCCCCTTAAAATATCGGCCTTCCTTAAGTGTTGGCTTGTAGCCTATATAATCAAGAGACCCTGCATCTCAAGTTCTCATCTAGACTGCTGGACAGCGGGTTAGAATTGTATCGCTGGACGACACGGATATTCGTGGTCCGCGAACTTTAATATTTAAAATGTTATAAATTAAGGTGATTCTTTTTCATATTTCCTAACTCAGTGGAACATCGTCGTACATAAGTAAGTATATAAAGTTTTGTAAAATAATTCGCCTGAAATTCAATTTTACGTTAAATAAATATTTCACAATAAGTATGTACATAAGTAGTGTTTACTAAACCTCTTTCGCAGAAGAGAATTCTACAAGTGGATATAGAGAGTGACAAGTGACCCGAAAGTCATCGAGGGAGATATTACAATGAAAAGGGTTAAGACTGTTAACTGGACATTCATGTAGCCATAATATTCCTGAAACATATATTTGTCCCACACCTATAATTCATTTCACACCGATGCCCAACGTAGACCTATTAACTCCGTTATTTCCATTTCATATTGGCGAGCAACTAACTCCTTTTCCCCCATTTCATATTGATGCCCAACTTTTGGAGACGCCAAATTCACACCAATCCGTGGCTCTCCTCCTTCCTAACCTAATCCGTTTCAAGTTTCTACGTGTAGGCCTAGCCATATATTTTAGTTTTATTGATATTTGCTTCCATCCCGTATTTAATTAAACTGTGATATATTGAGCCGGATCCGGAGATATCTTGTGCTCAGATTTCACATTTTTAAATTGTGTTTCACTAATAACAATGTATTATGTGCTGTCTTGAACGTTACTACATTCTTTATTACATTCTGATCTGTTTTCTTGAAGAAAATATTTCAACCAGTCTTTAGATGAAATTCCCCTTAAATAAACTGGAATGAAATGAAAATACGTAAAGAAAGAAATTAAAGGAGATGGAAAATACAAATATTTAAACGTTATCTATAACAAAGAAAGGAGTAACGGTGAGGAAATCACATGTAGAATAAATAAATACAGAATTTTAGCAAGATGTTTAAACTCTATCTTATGAAAAAAAACACACGGAAAAGAGAAAACAAAAAGCATAGTCCCCGCACAGAAGAGGAGCGGTTTAAGGCATGGATTATTTAGGACAGAGCTACGAGACTTGCACTGATCCGAGTTCCCATGGGGAGGAATTGCGGCCAGTATGGGATCAGTGCCCATCCAGCACCATAATGAATATGGGTAGCTATAATAAGTAGCAGCTCCAGGATGAGAAAACCAGTTTAATGGCTGGGGCACTCGACATACTGAGTACATGACTCCTCTACACTCGCTGGATGATCGTACACACTCTGTGATTAACATATATGGATGTGAGACAAGCAGCCGATTTGTAGGCCGTGTCGCGCTATGGGGAGAAAAATGTATACATAGAGGTGTTGTCCAAAATGTTATAGTCTATGCAGCTGAAGTATGGAGTGTAAAACAGGTATTAAGGAAGACATTTTTGGCACCAAGATGTAGAAAATAAGTTAAATTAAATAACAAACAGATAGAAAAGCCATTCCATCATTGATGAAATACAGATACGACAGTTAAAGTGGTATTGACTCACAGTTAGGATGAACAACATAAAGTGGCCAAATAAGATTTTAGAATTGATTCTTCCTGGGAGAGAGAGATTGGGACAACCTAAACACAATTTGAAGAATAATATCTAGCAAACCATCAAGGCAAAGGATTGGAAGAAAAGTACTGCTTAGATAGAAGGAAATAAATTGAGAACAGAGAAACAACAGTTGTAACAATTTATAAAACAATAACAATACTTCCGCCCCAGTTACATAGTGTTATTTGATATAATATTGATGTTGACTTTTGGTATTTTCTATCTTCTAATTATACTAAACAATTAATTATTTATTAATTGAATAAAAATAAAATTTAGTTTTATTTGATTTTCATATTTATTAAGATATAATTCAGTGACAGCTGTTTCGGTACACTGTACCTTCTTCAGACATATTAACAAATTATGAATTGTGTTATTATAGTACATATCAACTGATCTATGCAACAATAAAACAATTTATTTACATTTTTAAATTTAACAAAGGCGATTCATTCAATTCAAGTTGGCAATTTAACAGTTTTTTACTACTTTTCAATTTATTTATTTCTACAGCCTCCAAAAAGTCCAACTTCTTACCCTTATCACAAACATGTAAAATTTCAAAATTTGGATCGAAACAATGATTAAATTGGAATAGGTGGTTAGCATATCTTGAATATTCTAAATTTCTGTTATATGCTCTCACGTGTTCCTTTATCCAGGGATAAAAGGTTTACCAGTTTGTCCTATATAGACATTGTCACATGTACCACACTTCAATTTATATACACCTGATAATTTTTCTTTTTTATCGTTTTTTATTATATTTTGTAAAGTTTTATTAGTTTTAAATGCCACATTAATGATCAACTTTTTAAAGTGTTTAGATATTTTATTTGAAAGTGGGCCTATGTATGACATTATGACATATTTATTTACGTTTTCTTTAGGTAAAGGAAAAACTTTGTTAATTGCTTCTTTGTAATGAATTTTCTTAATTAAATATTCTATAATTTTAGGGTCGTAGTTATTATTACTAGCTAATTGTTTAATAATATTCAATCCATTATTATATTCCAAGGGTGAAAGAGGGATATTTAAAAGTCTATGAATGTAACTATTAAAGGCTGCCATCTTATGAGTATATGGGTGAAGAGAAGAGCTATGGATAGTGGTATCAGTATGAGATGGTTTGTGAAAGATACCAAACTCAAACTTATTATCAATGTGTTTTATTGATAAATCCAAGAAATTTATACTATTATTTGTTCCTAATGCCATTGTGAAATTAATACTTCTGTGAATGTTATTAATAAAATTTAAAAAGGAATTCAATTGTCTAGTTACATTCATAGACTTTTAAATATCCCTCTTTCACCCTTGGATTATAATAATGAATTGAATATTATTAAACAATTAGCTATTAATAATAACTACGATCCTAAAATTATAGAATATCTAATTAAGAAAATTCATTACAAAAAAGCAATTAACAAAGTTTTTCCTTCACCTAAAGAAAACATAAAGAAATATGTCATAATGTCATACATAGGCCCACTTTCAAATAAAATATCTGAACACTTTAAAAAGTTGAACATTAATGTGGAATTCAAAACTAATAAAACTTTACAAAATATAATAAAAACAAAACCAAAATAAAAAAAGAAAAATTATCAGGTATATATAAATTGAAGTGTGATACATGTGACAATGTCTATATAGGACAAACTGGTAAACCCTGGATAAAGGAACACATGAGAGGATATAACAGAAATTTAGAATATTCAAAATATGCTAACCACCTATTCCAATTTAATCATTGTTTCGATCCAAATTTTGAAATTTTACGTGTTTGTGATAAGGGTAAAAAGTTGGACTTTTTGGAGGCTGTAGAAATAAATAAATTGAAATGTAGTAATAAACTGTTAAATTGCCAACTTGATTTGAATGAATCGCCTTTGTTAAATTTAAAAATGTAAATAAATTATTGTTGTATTGTTGCTTAGATCAGTTGATATGTACTATAATAACACAATTCATAATTTGTTAATATTTCTGAAGAAGGTACAGTGTACCGAAACAGCTGTCACTGAATTATATCTTAATATATAATTGTAGGCTTTCACGGCCGGCGTCTTGATCCATATTTGGTTCGTCTTCCGGGCTTATAGGCCGTGGTCTGTTGTCTTCTTACTCGACGTTTCGTCTACTGCTGCGGTAGACATCATCAGGAGATACTGCGTGCTTTCTGTGAACTCCTCAACAGTCGGCTGCAGACTGGCTGGTCGTTGGAAAACTGTCTCTCTGTTTATAGCTAAACCCCGGGTGGAGGGGAGGTTTTCTGCGCGCACCGAGTTTTGCGCTGTATTGCCGTTTGCAGAAGTCATAGGCTTCGTTGTCGTGTTATGCAGTGCTGAGATCCAAATTTTATTTATCTTCAAGGTTTCTTCTTTTTTGTTGAAGGAATTTTTATGTTTATATATTTCTATGGCTTCTCTGTATAGTCTGGTGTAGTAATGTGATGTTTGTGATAATACCTGGGTATCTTCAAATCTTATAATATGTTGTTGGTTGTTCATCAAGTGTTCCGCTACGGCCGATTTTTCATTTTGTTTTAACCTGCAGTGTCTCATGTGTTCTTGCAGGTTAAAACAAAATGAAAAATCGGCCGTAGCGGAACACTTGATGAACAACCAACAACATATTATAAGATTTGAAGATACCCAGGTATTATCACAAACATCACATTACTACACCAGACTATACAGAGAAGCCATAGAAATATATAAACATAAAAATGCCTTCAACAAAAAAGAAGAAACCTTGAAGATAAACAAAATTTGGAACCCAGCACTGCATAACACGACAACGAAGCCTATGACTTCTGCAAACGGCAATACAGCGCAAAACTCGGTGCGCGCAGAAAACCTCCCCTCCACCCGGGGTTTAGCTATAAACAGAGAGACAGTTTCCAACGACCAGCCAGTCTGCAGCCGACTGTTGAGGAGTTCACAGAAAGCACGCAGTATCTCCTGATGATGTCTACCGCAGCAGTAGACGAAACGTCGAGTAAGAAGACAACCAGACCACGGCCTATAAACCCGGAAGACCAACCAAATATATATCTTAATACATATGAAAATCAAATAAAACTAAGTTTTATTTCTATTTAATTAATAAATATGGATTTTCAATAAGTAAACACAAACACAATTAATTCATTAATTATTTATTATTTCTTATGATATTTGGACATTCTGGAAACATATTATTAAACAAATAAGAGGATATCCGGAAGATTCTTTGCTATGTACGGTAGGATGATCTCTGTATTCGTGAGTTGGTGAGAATTCATTGATATTAAATTTTATTTAATACACAATAAACCTACGAGTTCCGTTCTCAGATTAGTCAATTTAATATTGTTACTGCATTTCTTTTATTTCTCAGTCACATCCCATTACCTGGCGTCTATTAGAAATTAAATCATTTTAAGTGAAATAAAAGAAAATTAATGATTACGTGGCTCCGCCACTGTGGTTTAGAATAACACTAAACAGTTTTTACTCAGCTCAGAGGTATTAAGTTGCGAGTTACGTTGTGTAAACTGCTTATGATTGATAAAATATGTTGTGAGTATGAGATTCTTACACACAATACTTTACTCTCTTTAAGTCCATTTGTATAATGTGATAAGCTACATGAGAAATATTTGTCTCTGTAAACAAGTCAAACAAAACGGCTTTTATTGGTTTTATTATTTATTTGTATTGAAGCATAATCTTTCACCCAGACTCCTAGATTAAGAAATTAAAATAATTTCTTAATTAGGACGAGTATTATTATCATACAGATGTTAAATCTCTATAGGACGAAAAAATCATCGGGGATATACGAAATGTATATGCAATCAAATGGTGAGAACACGAGGGATTTGATTTTTATATAATTAAATTAAAATAAATTAAATTAAAGAAGTTGATAGGATCCCGAATAAACGATCAGTTAGATATTACGGAAACCATTTAACAAGTACATGGTACCGCTATTGTCAAGCGACAGACACTTGAAGAGGCGACAGAAGGGTTGAAATTTGAGGAAATTCATTCTACTAGCGGATTACCCTCGGTAAAACTGTATTTTAGAAGGACGTAGAAACTTGGTGAAATCTTGTCCAATCAAAAGATGGCGATCCCTTCCTGAGACGTAAGGAATCGTTGTCAGTCAATATAGTAAAGGGTTATATCACGACAAGGTAATGACCTCATGACGGCACGATTACAGAGAGAGGGTAAACGAAGTTCTTCTTATACCCAACTAAATCATGTTCAGTTAGTTCTGCGTTCTGAGTCCTGCGGAACTCACCGAGGCGGGAGTCGGAACAGACTCACCGACATAGTTGTAAATCGGCACAATGACCATCAATTAGCAAAAAACATAACTTCTGGAATTTTACACTTAGAAACAATTCGCCCGTGATAGATCCTCAAAGATTCCATCTTGGATCCTAAATGTGTTCCTGCGGTCAGTACCTTGTCCGACATTAAGTGTGTCTAGAATTATACGTGTATCCAGTGTCCACTTCGATTAATAAAGCCTATTTATTAAAATTCATCTAGCGTAGTCTTGCGCCGGCCAGCTCTTTTCATCCTGTAGAAAGAACCTCAGCTCTACCAATTTCCAATCTGAGCAACCCGAATTCTCATACATGGAGAATTCCTTCGATACTCCTGTCGCCCAAACATCCCGTACTAACCTATAACCTAAGACGAAGAAGGAACCCTTAACTATTCCTCTCACAGTATTACATAACTTTGATTCATGCTCATGGTTTCATGTACGTATAAATCAAAACATTTTACTATATCATATAATTATAATATACAATCCGCCCGATATTTGACTCTCGATTTATTTCGTAAAAATGTAAACAATTTTATCTAATCATTAATTATATATACTGTATTTGTTTGTAATTCCTCGAACAATCCACATTTCCAAAGGAACAGTCTTTTTACAGCTTTTGTCTTCGTTTTATATCCATCTTTGACCATGTTAGGAGAGTATAGTTTTTTTTTTCAAATGAACATCGAGCTGAGCGATAGTAAGGGATGACCTGGGATGCAATTGTAGGATTATCTTCCCCTAGAACAATCATTAGTTTAACACTCAGCTAATGAGCTTGCCGTTTGGTTCGCGGGAGGTGTTTATTTCCCTCCTACCTCTAATAACTGAGAGGCATTCCCCTATCAGACACCTGGGAATGCGCTCTCTAGATATATTTTCCCCTGAGGGAGGAAATTGAAAAAAATAATAGGAACATTGTAACCAGGTGGCAGGGAAAGAAGGTACACTATTCTATATTAAACTTTGTTAAATGCTATTTAAACAATTATTGGTATGGACATTTCAGAAGAATACCGGCGCAGAGGTTACACAAAAAAAGTGTTTGATTGGACTTCCCAGGGAAGAAAGAAGAAGGATCGGCCAGAGATTTTATGGATACAAGAATTTGAATCTCATGGTGGAGAATATATTGCAGGAAAGGGATTGGGAAGATCTAAATCACTGTGGGTAAAGTAACACAGAAAGTGCTCTTAAGTTATAACTCTGTCCAATAAATACAAGTGTACATTATTTTGCTACTTAATAACTATGTAACACATGAACATTTCAATTGTCCAAATCAGTTTTAGGCTCCCGTAATTAGTCCAAAATTTGCAGTCCAACAATAGCTTTTGTTTTCATAATTACTATTATTTTGCACAAGAAATGTATTAAAATACAAAAATAACATTTTGTTTGCCGAAATTCAACTTCAGGATGAAGAGAAAGTAGGAAGGAAAAATTTACAGTTTGATCGCCCTGGAAAATCTTACTCGGTAGAGTTCATTTCCTTTGTGCCCTCACATACTTAACAAAATGCTTACCGAGCCTCATCAATCAACTAAGAATGCATAATGCTTTAGTGTATTAGTATTTTCCTTGGAGGGCTTGAAACTGGTTAAATGATGGCGCTTGCATGTTAAAAGTAGTATGAACAAATTGAAATGACTTTATTACAGAATGCAATAAAATTTTCATATGAAAGAGAGTTCTAAATGAAACATGTAAACAAAGTTATACATGTTAATAAGCTTCTTATTTGTCTTGAGGGACATCTTCAGGAGCTTTATGTTAATTATAAATTTCTCTTACTTCTAACACACACACAGCTGGGATGGCGAGCCGAGCACAGCTACTTAGGAAATTAAAATACCGGCAGGCAGTGTTACTTGCTGATGCTTAGACTGCACGATTAAAATATGAGCGTGAAAGAGTCAATAATTTTTTCAGAGCTCTTTAACTCCTGGCTTGAAGATTAAAATACACAACGTGAAACAATTATAGTCATAGTACATTTCGCTTACCAAGAGATGTATATCTTAAATAGATTATTTTAGCATGAATTATTAAACTCAGCAAATGAGATATTAGGAAAGAAAAATAGAATAAGAAATAGGAAGGGCTTGAGAACTTGGAATGCGAATATACAAAATGCAGTGAATGAAAAACAAAAAGCATATCATACATACTTACGACTGAAAACAGAAGATCTTATGAAGAATATAAAACGAAAAGGAGAATTGCTAAAAGCATTATAAGAAAAGCCCATCAGGAGTCATGGGATAAATTCATAAACTCAGTAGAACATGATATGTATGGAAGACAAGAAATAGGTTATAAATTAGTGAAACATCTAAATCAGACTGAGAAAGATTCTGCCAGATTGAAATATAATCCCAAGAACAAGAAGGATCCAACATATGAAAAACTTGGAAAAAGGAGGAAATTGAAGAAAAGAGAACAATGAGGAAGAAATAAAAGTGGAAAATATTGATGTAATAGACATAAATGAATTAGAAATGGCTTTGAAAAACCACTAAAATAGGAAGCCAACAGGATTAGATAATATAAATATGGACTTAATCAAATATAGTGGATATTGTGTAAACTACGAATACTTCATCTAATTAATATATGTTGGCAGACCTATGGGATTCCAACCACTTGGAAAACAGCAATTGTGAAGAATATATTCAAAAGAGGAGACCGAAGAAATTGCGAGAATTACAGAGGGATTAGCTTAATGAATACTGGCTACAAGATAATACGAAAATAATAAATAATAGATTGAGAAACATAACAGAAGTAATAATAAGTGAAAATCAAAGTGGATTCAGAAAGGGAAGGTCATGTATAGACAATGTCTTTACACTGGAAACAACTCATAGAAAAGAGAAGAGAACATAACTTAGAAACTCACATAGGATTATAGATTTGGATAAGGCCTTCGATCGAGTAAACAGACAAAAATTATGGGAAATATACGAATGAAAGGATACCCGCTGTGCCTTGTTGAAACAATAAAGAAATTATATGAAGACACAAATATAATTATAGATACTGGATTCAAAAGAACAGATGCAATCAAAACAAATACTGGATTACGACAAGGATGTAGTTTATCACCCACTTGTTTAATATATATATAGACGATATTTTAAATAAATGGAAAGTTTAGTAAATCCAGGAATAAGAATAGATAATAAAGTGTGCATAAATAATCTCTTCTATTGCTGACGATGTAATCATAATACAGAAAAATGAAAGACGACTTACAGAAATCAATGCATGCATTAAATGAAATATGTAAGTTATACGATCAAAAGATTTCTGTAAGGAAAACGAAGACCATGGCTTTTAGAGGAAGAGATCCAGTGAGAACCAAAATTATTTTAGAAAATCAAAGTATAGAACAGGTGTTAGTTTCAAATATTTGGGCTGTGATGTTGGCTACAATGTGGAAAGAGATATTGACTCCAACAATAAATAAATTTCAGACGGCGTGTGGAACAATACAGAGAACATTCAAAAATAAAATTAGAAAAGAAACCAAGATAAAAATGTATAATGTTATGGCGGTTCCCACAATATTGTATGGATGTGAAACTTGGGCTCCAGTGGAAAAGACAGAAGGATAGAATACAGACGGCAGAGATGCGGTTCCTAAGACAAGTAAAAGGATGTACAAGACTTGATAGAATAAGAAATGAGGATATAAGAGAAGAATTGAAAGTACAGCCTTTATTGGATAAAGTCACGAATTACAGACAGAAATGGATTGATCACATGGATGGAATGAGTAAGGAGAGATATCCATTGTTAGCCAGGAACTATCAAGCAAGAGGAAGGCGTGATGTTGGAAGACCTAGAAGACGTTGGGCTGATGCAATATGAAGTCGGAACGGACAATTGCCTAATCCCTGGAGTGATGATGATGATGATGATTATTAAACCTAAGGCGGCTGCGTGGCGCATGCGGTTAGACACTCACCTCTTGCCGCTGGGGTCCCGAGATCGAGTCTCGGTGACTCCAAGTGAATTTTGTGGTGGACGAAACGGAGCTTGGGCAGGTTTTTCTCGGGGTTTCTTCCGTTTTCTTCTGCCACAAATTTTATTCCACCATTTGTCCATACTTATCTCATTTTTCAATTCATTATTCCGCCCCTGTGACGTGCGTCAGGAGTGGTCTGTCCGGCACCCTTGTAGTTCAACAGACTCCATAAATATAGGAGCTTTATCTGATCTCATTCCTTCGACCCGACCCTGAGTTGAATACGAGTTGAGGGTATTTATTTATTTATATGAAATCAAGTTTTTTTATAAATTTGAACAATATTGATACTTCCACACAGAAGCTATCTAATCAGATTTCTCTCTCTCTCTCTCTCTCTCTCTCTCTCTCTCTCTCTCTCTCTCTCTATCTCTCTCTCTCTCTATCTCTCTCTCTCTCTATCTCTATCTCTATCTCTCTCTCTATATATATATATATATATATATTTGGATTAATTTATATTGACACACATTTATTCAAGCTAATTATTAGTATCCATCTGGATTTTTTTCCTTTTTCATTTACCTTTACTTCCCTTTTTCGTTTTTGACATTTTGGTGTACAAGCACAGATCATACATTCAGATCCAAAATGGAGGTTTAATATTCTCATATCTTGCCGAAAATCGAATGTGGGTCATCGGAATTGAAGATATGGACTTCGCCAAGGCGTCGGACTACTCATGCGTCAAACACTTCTCATATTTGTTATGTCTTTTGCCGCACATTGTATTTTATAACTGTGTTGCATGAAATATTTGTGTCTGGTATAAATAAATAAATATCCCCAACTCGTCTCCAACTCAGGTCGGGTATATATATATATATCTCAGTGAATGACAAGAGTACCGGCCGACCACGCGTAACGCACCATCATGGGGGTAGATGAACGAGATTAAATGAAACGGATGATATGAGTATGGAGAGATAGTGGAAATAAATTGTGGCAGGAAAAAAACCCGAGAAAAACCTGCCTAAACTCCGTTTCGTCCACAATGAAACCCATGTGCCCATTATAATAGTTAAAAATATTCAGTAGCGAGCAAGCATACTCCCATTAGCATTCAACCGACAAATATAGCTTCTAAAATAACGTAACTTTATTTAGTCACATAATATAGGTTCATTAATGGTACGAGTGCTTTACTTTGTTTAAATTCAATTTCAAATAATTAGTTATTTGTCATAATGCATGGTTGAAATCAAATATTATCCACAAGAAGAAGGAAATTCTAAGAATGGATTTAATTAAATTAATCACAAGTACTATATAATATTTTATCCAAGAGTTTTTAATAAATTTATCCAAAAGTATGTAATGAATAAATATTTGTATTAAATATTATAATAATGCAGTAATTACGCCATCTTTGCATTATCATAATGTTCCATGCATTTATTATTATTATTATTTATTATCCAAAATTTATAAAACTTATTTTACCAAGTTTGTCTTAAAGTTGTGATGTATTATATAATTTTATCTAAAACTTGACTTTTGTATGAAACTAATTTATAAAAGCATTAAAAAGTGTATACATCTTTTCTGTCAAAAGCACTTCCTTCATGGGCGGTTCAGTTAACAGACGGTATTATTTAGAAGACAGGTGATTTCGAACTTTTCATTCCAGAACAAAACCCAATAAAAAATAGTTAATTCAACACTTTGACTGCTAATACCACAATTACAACTCGCATTCTCTCTAATGGTTAATGGATTCTGTAAATAATATCCATTTTATTATAACTAAATTTAAAATGGATTGTCGCTTTTTGCCTCACACGTTGCTTATGGGAATAAACAATAGTGCAAAATGTTACTTTACATGACTAATTTCGACGTAGCCTTGGTCTGTTAGATAAACTTTTTTATTTCGAGTACAGTTGTACCCCACTTGATAATCCGTGCACTTTTGTGTTAGACATTAAATATGGTGTTTAACATACCACGCCACTAACGGCGTTGTGAATCGTAACTGAGCATGAAAAGAATAATAACTACATTTTGTTCAGAGGCCTTTACATATTTTAGGCTTTAGGTTACTTTGAGTGTCGTAAATCTACGATACTGGATTTACTTTTTTCTTCCGAAGATTCGTTACTGAGATTATTTACGACCTGAAAAATCCATCAATCTCCATCGGTTTTGAACCAAATTATCTTGGACTGAAGAAACGAGAATTGGTAACCACCAGTAATTACTAATTCATAATACATAGTCACAATATAAAATCATAAAATTGAATATCTGGTAGGTATCTGTTTTAACAGTTAAACATTTTATAACACTGAAGGCCTTTCGGAACCGATTTCATCATCAGCAGATGCTTTTTGCTGTAGAGTATTTATGTCATTACGATGGTAGGGTCAATCGAATTAACTCATTGGTCTACCGAATCCGGAGTTTTATGGCCGCTTGGACATATATTTGATATACACCCCTATCCTGAACAAATGTTTTATAATCATTATACAATTAATTTCCTTGAAATCGTTGCTAATGTTAATCTCCCATTCTTGAACTACGTACTGGGTATTTTCCTCTGTTTCTTACAAGAAGGTCCAATCTCTTCTTTCACTCCCATTCGTGCCACATTACCTTGCCCACTGCAGACTACAAGATTCTTATTATCTCTAGTTTTCCAGCTCAATCTCATGTAATCTTCTCCATTCATCTGCCCGTTCTCTATAGACCAGGCCTACAAAATTTCAAAGTCAATGAAAAACTAGGAAAGTTGAAATAATCCAGTGTCATCTTCCACAGACACTCTATGTTACACTTAAGATATATCGAATATGAAAAGCATATATTTGCAAAAATACCCAGAAATATGACTTCACCCTCTTAAGTATCGCAATTGTATTCATATCAAAATCAGACCATATGAAATGCAATCATAAATAAACACGTATATATATATATATATATATATATAAACGTTCGGCCTTGAATTATGTAAACAAAGCCTCAAGGCTTTAGAGATGTGGGACGTCCTAGAAGACGATTGGAAGATGAATTCTGAGAGCGGAACAGGCCAAGGGCCTACCATGAAGATGATGATGATTATGTAAAATGTAAAGGGAAAAGTTCGGTGAGAAGATTAGTACATACCCTAAGTGTAGAATCAACGTTAAACTGTAATTGCTTTTAAACAAACCTCCATGGGGTAGTAAAGCGTAACAGCATCTGCATATTTTATTGTTTTAATGTCAGCTTCATTATTCAACAGTGAAATGGGAATAATATATACAACTGGAATATGTTTTATTCATTACATCAAGTTAGAATCTTCGTTACTCTGTTGCCATATTGATTATTGCAACGAAATGGATAAAATGCTCTAACAATGGGTGTGACACTATGCGCATATTAAACCCGAGTAATGAAACATGTACCCCTAATTTCGTAATAAGTGCTATATCCCGTAATGTTTGTTACATCACGCTATCTGCCAGTTCCATTACAATTTAACAGCTAACTACAAAATGCCAAGATAAGGGAATGCAATCATCTAGACTAAATTTATGTGTTGAACTGTTTTAGAGATAATACCATGAATACATTTACAAGAATTTAGGTTCGCTCTACTAGATGTCTCAGAGAGATCCTGAGTTCAAATCGTGCGATATGCTAATCTGAAGCTTTTTCTGGTTTACACCAGTATTATGTTATTTAATTTAATATTGCAGGACATATTTAATTATAGACTAATAATTAAGACCAATACTTAAGCAAATTACAAACTACTAGGACGAAGAAATGTTGGGAGACCCAGTAAAAGATGGACAGACCAATTTTAGCATGAGATCAGAACAGATCTTAAGATCTAATTCTTGATGCTGCTGATGATGATGAATTGAACAAATTAATGTTAATAAAATACTATTTTAGTAACTAATTCAAATGATAAATACGAAATATTAATTGCTGAAGGAGAATCAAACAAGTGGATATCTAGGGATTATGATTTATGTTGAGGGAATTGGATACACTTACGGATTGAACGGGAGTTTTAGGATCCCTGAATTCAATATACTCTGCTGATAACACAGTTCTAATTGCACAAAGTGAAGATGATTTACAAATGCTATTGCACAAATTTATAATAATTGCAGCAAAATATAACATCAAAATCTCAACAAATAAAACCAAATCAATGGCATTATCCAAGGACCCACGACGTGTTAAATTAGAAAATAGAAGGGAAAAGTATAGAACAGGTCATGACATTCAAATATTTAGGAATAGAAATTAATAGCAGCAACAGAATAACATATGAAATCCTCCATCGAGCAAACAATGCAAAATGCAAACAAAATATCGGAATGTTTAAACAATACTGTTTGGAAAAATACAAATTTAAGAATAGATACAAAAGTAAGAATTTACAAATCTGTCATAAGACCAGTTCTAACATATGATTGTGAATGCCGAACAGAAACTCAAAAAACAAAACAAATCAATGAAAATAAACGAAATGAAAGTTTTAAGGAAAATCGCTGAGAGAGAAAATTCGCAGCTCTGTTAGGGGAATGTGAAATTGAACCTGTAAACCTCTGGATAAATGATAGAAGACTAAATTGGAACGATCACATAGATAGAATGGAGAACAGTAGACTAGTGAAGAAAGTACGTGACTGGACACCTCAGCAGAAAAGTCCTTTAGGACGACCACAACTACTATGGAAGGACGTCATCATACCCCGGACCTGTAGTGAATGAACTCGCAACAAGCTGCCAGCTTTCATGCGTAGAGGAAGAAGAAGAATTCAATATGGTGGGATAAGAATATTTCCAGGAACACGAAATTATACATGAAGAAAAAACATTAATTGAAAGTGTTTTATGCTACAACAGTAAATAATGGGTTGTGAATGAAAAATATAACAGACGCTTTGGCTGTTGAATTGGATTATTTGAGAAAACGAGTAGGAGTATCAAAATAGCTAAGAATCCGAAATGAAGGAATTAGGAGATAGACGGTAGCAGAAAAAAAGTGATAGAATTAAAACAGGAAGTTGAAATGGTTTGGATGCCATTTGACAGCAATCGGAACCGGTATTCGGGGAAGACCAAGAAGATCATAGTAAGAGAAATTTAAATAAATTGTTTCTAGAAAGGGAATTCAAGAAGAAGAAGATGATGTCTTTGATCAATAAGAACAGATATTGGGAACGGAAAGGCGGTTTCAGTTGAAAAATCCCTGAATTAATGATCGTTTCATGACATCATTAAAATTAAATGAACAATGTGGTAATCCGCAAGACAAGTGCATTTAATTTATAGCGATATGATTTTGGATATTAACGCATTTATAATTAAAATTAAATTAATTAACTAACTAACTCATGGGCACTATCGAACCCATAGGTCCATGGCTGCGCGGACATAGGCTCTTCAAACATCCCTATCTTGAGCTAATCTTTTCAAATCGTTCTCTGTATAATTTACTTGTCTCAAAACATGGTTAATATTTATCTCCCTCTATGGTATCTCTACCTTATCCTGGTGGAGTGACTTGCGTGCTTGAATGACCCCGAAAGCTATGCCGGCGTGGCGTGGCGCGGAGGAAAGAGTTACCTATGCCGGACAGGTCGAAGGTTATAAGCCAGGTTAAAAAAAGTACCTTTGTCGAAAGAGAGACGATCTTTTACCATGAAAATACCTTCAAGAAAGGCGGATATGGGTTACACTGAGGTAAAAATTTCCGAAGATAAAATAATCCCTCATTCGATTCTCCGGGCGATTACTACTTCAATGAATATATGACAAAGGTTGAAACACAGGGACATGTTTCTAGGGACATAGAGTGGTATTTGATTGTATTAAATTAAATTACATAATTCTATTAAGTTGTATGTTATACCAGTAGCGCACATAAAGTCATGAGCCCTTGCAAAAAGTTTCGATCCTCACGGGACTCTAGCTTGTCGCAAAATTCCAAAATAGAGAAGTGGAACCCACGTACATATATTCTCAAACGTATTATTTCATTTCGTACAAGCGCCTTATAAATCTACAGGATGTAACTGATATAGGTGTGCAGATTTTATGTATGCATTTATTGTGGCAAATATGATAAAAAATCTTGAGTTCTATGGGTCCCAAATATATGATTTGTCTATTCAGATGTTCGTTGGCACATTTAATTGTAGTGATGGTAACAATTTTAACAACTTAGATCAATAGCGTCGTAATTAAAATCTGGGGCATCGCTTATAGACCTCTTATTTCAGGCTCGAGGTTCTTTTACGTGCTGCAAATGAACGACACAGGACCCAAGACTTTACTTCCTTTTCGAGGAAAATCATATTCAGTACTTTAAAAGTCCATCGATCGGCAAATATCGACTTTCAGCGTTTTTTAAAATACACTTTCATACAAATTATCCATAATATAATTTTAATAACCACATTGTTTCGATGAATAAATATATTATATATATATATATATATATATATATATATATATATATATATATATATATATATATAGTTTTACTGTGTGCCTCGGACTTCAAAAGGTCGACAAGAAGCTGATGGCGCGAAGGCTTGTTAGGAGGCTTATTAGAAGTGTAAGAAAGAGTGACATGTAGTCAGCATGTCGGTTTCCACAGCAGTAATAACAGATTTTTTAACCTGAAGTTGCTATTTTTCGTCATGGTGCTGGGTCCCATATACTAGCCATAATTCCACGAGATTTTTTTTTTAACTTTGACGATTGGAATCAGCGCATGTTCTATAGTTCTGTGACAAGGAAGAATGGGTCCGGTGCGGTACTGGCCGAGGACTATAGTATTTATATGTAAAACACTCTCAAGCGATGTTTTAATCAAGTACATACCGTACTTCTTCCACTGTAGATTGAAGTATGTGTTTTAATGTAGTCCTACCACAGAAAATCAAACTGATCTTACTACAGGATCCGTGGGTAGATAGGAGAGTTAAGACTGAGATATTCGACACAAGATGTCAGCCGCCGTGATGTGAACCTTGAGTGACGGCCACTTTTATCCTGAACGTGCATCTGATGCTCATTTCAATTACAGCCTGAGTTGACGGAAGGTCCGTAGTGAACGTTTAAGCCTTTTTAAAATTTAAGATCCCATCGGAATCGAACCCGCGACTTGTATGTAGCATATTTCTTTAATCATTACGCTATGGCGTGCTCCGGGCCTAATGGTACAATAATGAAATCATAACATATTCACGAATATATTATTATTATTATTATTATTATTATTATTATTATGTAAAAAACACCGGGTTGTCTTACGATATTTCTGGCATTCACTCCTGGAATTGGCAGAATTGTAATATACTTCTGAGATTCGTCCTGGAAGGCACTTTACCTCGATGATATGATGGGTGATAACTGATAATGAATTATCAGGAGAGTCCTTAAACCTAAATTCGAGGCAATAGGTGACCAAAGGAATAATTTTCTTTAAGAGAAAAGTCCTGTGGTCTGGTCGTGAATCGAACCAGAGATCTCATGAACTGTAGTCAGACGCTCTGACCACAAGAATGTGAGGATGGTCTTTATTATTATTATTATTATTATTATTATTATTATTATTATTATTATTATTATTATTATTATTATTATTATATTTGTTAAAAAACACCGGGGTTGTCTTACGATATTTCTGGCATTCACTCCTGGAATTGGCAGAATTGTAATATACTTCTGAGATTGGTCCTGGAAGGCACTTTACCTCGATGATATGATGGGTGATAACTGATAATGAAGTATCAGGAGTGTCCTTAAACCTAAATTCGATGCAATAGGTGACCAAAGGAATAATTTTCTTTAAGGGAAAAGTCCTGTGGTCTGGTCGTGGAATCGAAACCAGAGATCTCATGAACTGTAGTCAGAAGCTCTGACCACAAGAATGTGCGGATGGTCTTTATTATTATTATTATTATTATTATTATTATTATTATTATTATTATTTTATTGCTCGATTAATTCCTGAAATAAACGATCCTCTCCTGCATATGCATTTACTTTAGTCAAAATTGGAATTACTCTTTGTGATATTAACAGCCGAAATCTAGTATGGAATTTCAGTTTTAGCTTGAGACAGTTGAAGAAGTGTGAGATTGAGAGGAACTGTGAAAAAATGACGTGAGGCACGTGGGCTCAACATTGTCGTGACTCAAGACAAGTAATTTGCAACTGCAACTTGTCTACCGCTACGTTCACCTTCAAGTACTCTTGTACTTTACAATTATCTGACTGCACACAATTATCACTTGTTATTTACAATGAATTACGTGCATTATTATTGTAGTAGCAGTATCAGTAGTATTTTTTAACGATGCTCTTTAACAACTCAGTTCATTATAGCGTCACAATTTAGAGATGGACGTGGAACTGCAGACGGACGTTTGCTCAGATCCATATTATTTTAGATTTGAGGTTTTTAATGAGTGCTTAATCTACGATACGAGACCCATGGTTTGCTTCAGTTTCGGAGGAGTTCAGCCTACTACCAAATGGAATGGATCTCTTCCAGGTTATGAAGCCTGTCGAACGTCGGGCCCAGAGGCTGCCACGGTAACCATTAAAGCACCGACCGATGCTGCTTGTAATTAGTAAAATAGTCTGTAATAAGAATAACATACGTTTTTGTCACCGTTTTACCCATATACTTCTTGAACTACTCCACGCACACACAGTGTAATACAAAATAATCGTTCTTTTACAACTAAATCATTTAGTCAGAGCTACAATAATCCATTCATTTTTCAGGAAATGTTAAAAAAAAGGACACGAAGAAGTTTGTTCTCGAAGGACTAAAATCAGCGAAGGTTATGTTTGAAGGGAAGACTATCTTAGATAAAAGAAGTAATATCATTATCAGAATTTTTTTTCATTATTATTTTTTTGACGCTTTACAGCAACGCTACAGTTTTTCCTCAATCCAACAAAGTTAAAAACAGTAGGCCCTACATAAAATGTTCCACTATCTTCATTTTCCATGGTTCGCTATCCAACGAATCTGTGTCTTGTTAGGCCTTTCAGTTCCATAACTCTTCTCGACTTATTTATCCAGTGTCCATTTGGTCTTCATTTCCTGTTTCTCCCATTTGCTATCCATCCGTCTTCGTGGTAAATATATGTCCAAACCATTGTGCCAAAACGTAGTAGAGCAAGAGCAGGCGTATCTATTACGATAAAGAAATGTTGGAAAAATATCATCATAAATTGTGAATTTGTCAATTATTCTTCATATTAAGAATTTTATAAAGTTCCACACTCTCTCTATAACATAGGATGGACGCCTTTTAACTTCCTTTTCAAACGAAAAAAATACATGTTCCAAGTTTCTTGCCAGAATAATTACATTCACTTTGAATTACATTGAACAAAATTACGAGTAGTTAACCATATTATATAAAAATAGGAAGTAATATTTTCTAAAATAAACAATAGACAAGAAAGTAATTATGGAACATTTTTTACCTTAACTCTTCAGGCCCAATTTATCATATATGGCTGAACAAAAAAAACAGTACATTTCAACTAAATTTGGTCCCAAAGGGAAAACGTCCAGTTGGTAGACCAAGAATGAGGTGGGAATAAAACATTAACTATGATTTGAGGGAAGTAGATATACAGGGGATGATTGGAAAACTTTGGCTCAGGATAGGGATATATAGAGAGCTTATGTCCGCGCGGCCATGAACCTACGGGTTCGATAGTGCCAGTGAGTTAGTTAGTTAAGGAAGCACTTTTGATGTTTTGCAATTCTCACTAATTTTACCGATTTTTGGATCTGCTAAAGTGCATTCGCCCACGAATGAAATTCAAACACTTTGCTGTGACTATTTAACTCATGCCCCAAATGGGAGTCAATGACCAATGACATTTCAATGATTTTTTATTTACAACCAATTCCAGTCGTTTTTCACCTCGATTTTATCAGTTTAATTTTATCACTGTAAAATCAAGCTCCTCGTTTTTAACATTCTGAATAGGTCATAGCATTATTTTGCAGCGAGTGCATGTGGCTACCAGATTGTATATTTAGTGCACGAATGTAACCTTATCGTGGTTGCGGGAGATAATATAAACACATTTGTAGCAATTTATTATTATAATACGAAAAAGGAAACCACTGTTTGCACTTTCTTAAACGTATTTTTTCTCAGGTAATAATGTTCCAGAAAAATATAATTGACATATTTACATCATAGGACATCAGAAATTAATTAATATACAGTTTAATGTGTTTAATTTTTTCTCCACTAGGGTGCATTCTTATAAATATTGCGATCCTTTGGCAATAAATAATATGATCTGGTTGCAGTGATAAACAAGTGAAATATAACGTTTCTCATTTGTTTTCAAACATCGCCATATACATTAAATATACATATATTTTAAAATAACTATATTTAAATAATGATTTGTGAGTAAACAGCTTAATTTTATTCGTTAAATAGTCCTAACAAATGCCACTCTTAATTTCCAAATTATCTAGATAAATTCACTCCTCACTTCGTGAGTCGTGAATTTATCGATAATTTGGAAATCACTTGTGGCATTACTTATGATTATTTTTAAAAGTAAACGCACAGTTAAGAGCTGATGCAAAAATAAAACGATATATTTTATAATACGCAGGTTAATGGAAAAAATTACATTTTAAAACATCTTCACTATATAAGACATAAAATTAATTGCAAAAATAACGATTTATCCGAAAAAAATTGTAAAAATTGTAAATTGTTTTAGCTCTGATCGAGAAGGAATAAGTCATGCTATCAAATCAAGGCGTTTCCTCAATTTATAATTCACTGTCTGTTCATAATATTTATAACAAACTGATTGCTGCCTAGAAACTTTTACACATTTATATTATTTTGAGTCGCTTCAATAACTTCGGTTAAAATGCGTCTAAGTAGCTTCTGTATGTGTGTTGAAGGGTGTAATCAAATGTATCGCATAAATGTAACCAATTAGTTAGTCAGATAGTTATAACTTACTCAAACACACAAAAAAAAATGAAACACGCCTCTCAGTAAAATGTTTTGGCCATTTCACACTTATGTTTGAATTGTTGTTTTGCTAATTAGCCGAGGTATGAAATAAAATTAATATTTAGCCATATGCAGTGTGAAATTACTAAATATTCACAGTGCTTTAGTTTTCATCGAATCATTTATTTCAACAATATTTATTAATATTACGTTATATGAAATAATATAACTGAAAATGTGTTAAATATAGAGACATTTCGTCACGCAAGTACTCCGAAAATTAAGCAAATTCCATAGCAAGTCGAATTTATAGCCCAATTTGGAGGTTTACGAAATTATTATTTCTTTGTTAATTAAATCGTGTGTATCCAGTTACGTTGAGAAAAAAACAAACATGGCGGCCGCTGCAGATATTATTAAATTACGGCTTTCAGGTAAACTCCGATTTCAAGAAGGTCAAGTTTCTCTGACGTTTGGAGAATATCTTTCTCGGATTATTTCAACGTCGTATTCCGAGTTTATTTGCGAAAAATTGAAATTTGCTGCCGCTAGATCGATTTCAAATTTTCGCTTCAGATGAACCCTCTCTGCTAAATGGTCCGATTTTACTGATTAATGAAACTATCCTTACTTTTCTTAATGTGTTGGTATATGCTGAGTTTGGTTGCGAAAAAATAAAAAAATGCTATCGTTAAAGCGTTAACAGACATATCCCGGTTCAAGCGTTTTCTTTTCAAATGTGATATTGGCCTTCACTAAAAAAAAAAAATAAATTAAATTATAACATCGAAATATAAAAGGTTACTGTTACGAAGTAAACAACTCATTAAAAATATGTTATTGTCATAAGCCGGCAGATGGCACTGTAAGCAAAGTCTGGCTGTCTTTTACGAAAAATAATTGTATATGAGGAAAGATAAATTGATGATTGCATTGGGAGCCTGAATCGCATAAGCAGTAGCGCACAAGCGCATAAAGCTAGAGGTCTTGAGTTCAAATGCCAGTTCAGTAGTTAATTCTGCTTTTCAAATTATATATCCATCCATATCAATTCTGCCCGAGGGCAGGTCTTTCACTGCAATCATGGCATTTTCATGCTATGCTTTGCAGGTTTACTAGGGAATTGTAGGTGTGGTAGCTTCCCGTTGCTTTCCACACCGGTGATGGATGATGATAATGATAAGGATGATGATGATGATGATGATGGCCATATGATTTCGGGGACCGTTTGGGTCTTAAAGTTTTCCTGACATTTGTCTTACAGCTGAAAAAAAACCCCGATAAAAACCTCACCCAGAAAAACTGTCCCGACCAGGGATCGAACCCGGGCCCGCTGCGTGACAAGGCAGAACGCTACCTCGAGACCACAGCGGTGGACCAAATTATATATATATATATATATTATTTTCGGTATCCAATAGGCCTAAGTATGATCGATAATGATTTGTGAAATAAAAAAATCTTTTTACGATAACAACCTCAATAGTTACATACATTCCTTCGGAATTCGATAAAAAGTATTTAGGAACTTGGGTGGAGGAGATATTAATAAAACATAAATTGTTTTATTCCGCAAATGTTCAAAGTGGAACATGATATAGCATTCCC
>JASPKZ010001254.1:35000-87750 GCA_030220185.1 Diploptera punctata | reverse complement strand
TCTGGGATCAATTTATGTATGTTTCTTATCTTCTTTTATCACATTTACTGGTATCTGCGATTTGAATTGGACAGATTTGAATTCCAGATTGATTACTGACACTTTTAGCGGAATTACTACTAAGGTAAATTGTATTATTCATATATATATATATATATATATATATATATATATATATATATAGAAATTCCTCACACTATACATCAAAAATAAATTCCTACTTCCATTAACATCCCAAGAAAAAAGCAGATTTTTATCTACATTGATTCTGTAATGTGAAATTTTATAACGTTGATATATGTATAGTAGTGGCCTATTTAGCAATACTCAGTGTTGTAAAGTAAACATTGTCGTAATGAGATATAAGTTCAAAACACGTCACATGACATTTATTTTACATGAGAAAATATGCCAGCCGAATCTTTTCAGATAAATTCTCGATTTTCTGCTCTCACACCATTGTTAAAATTGTTCATATTCCACCTCGTTCCTTTGTTGTGCGTTCGAAGGAATTAATAAACTAATACCATTTGTTATAATTTCAATATCATCATTACTCATTTGTGGAATGCTTGTATTAGCTTGTTACCATCTAGTTATGATAACTATTCTTACATACACAATTAATTAACCAACTAAATATTTCATTGGCACTATCGAACCCGTAGGTTCATGGCCGCGCGGACATAATCTCTCCATGTATCCCTATCCTGAGCTAATGTATTCCAATCATTCCCTGTATATCTACTTCCCTCAAATCATGGATAATGTTTTTCTCCCACCTCATTCTTGGTCTAATAACTGGGCGTTCTCCCTCTGGTTTTTTTATACCATAAGCTTCCATGCAGCTCTTTTATCCCCTATACGTGCCACATGTCCTGCCCATCCCAGCTTACGACACTTAACTTTTCTTGTTATATCTTGCTTCCTATACATATCATGTAGCCTCACTACTATGCAGTTTTCTCCATTCACCTGTATGTTCATGCCCAACATTTTTTCTAAGAACTTTATTCTCTAATAGGCCTACTCGTATTCTTCGTTCCTCCCTTAAAGTAAGAGTCCATGTTTCGCATCCATTTAATATAACTGGGAGAATAACTGTTTTATATATCTTCAGTTTAACGTTTTTTGAAAGGAGTTGGGAAGACAAGAGCCCCTGTAATGCATAATAGCACGTATTTCAGAATTGAGCCTATATTTAATTTCTTTCTCAATCTCATTCCTATTTGTGATTGGATTCATCGATCAAACGGATAAGCTAGGGGCGGCCGTAAAATTTATATTAAAATATTAAATTTAATTATATTAAAGCAGATAAAAAGTTGTAATGTATATATAAAACTAACTAACTAATTAACTCATTGTCATTAATCTAACCCGTAAGCTCACGGCCGCGCGGACATAAGCTCTCCATACATTCTTATCCTTAGCTAACATTTTCCAATAATTCCCTGTATAATTTACTTCCTCAAATCATAGTTAACGTTATTCTCCCACCTCATTATTGGTCTATTAACTGGACTTTTCCCTAGTTTCCTATAAGAAACTTCAATGCTCGTCTACCATTCCCCATTTGTTCCACATGCCCTGCCCATCGCTGCCTACAAGATTTAACTGTTCTTATTATATCGGGTTTCTTAAATGGATCACGTAGCTTAGTGTTATGTACTCTTCTCTTTTCACCTGTCTGTTCTTCTCTCAAAGCAAAGCAAAGTGATCCCACAACAGGCCCGGAGGCCCTGGGGTAGTAGGAGGTTAAGGCTCCCACTTTTTCTAGACAATCGGCACTTTATGTCAGCCGGGTTGTCAGCCCTGCGTGACGGCCGCCTTTACCCCCAGAAAACATGTGTTTGGTACTCATTTCAGTTAGAGGCTGAGTCGACCCCAGGACCATAGTGCCGCCAGAGGGTTTGGTTCAGTTTAAAAATCCTGACCCACCGGACTTGAACCCTCGACCCTCCGGGACTTGAACCCTCGACCCTCCGGCTTGTAGCTCAGTGCCTTAACCACTACGCTACTCTGGTTAAAAAAAATCCTAAGACTTTATTATCAAATACTCTTAATCTTTTCTCCTTCCTTAAAGTAAGATACCATGTTTCGCATCCATATAATATAACTAGGAGAATAACACTTTCATATATTTTCAATTTAACTTTTTTGAGAGGAGTTGTGACAACGAGAGTCCCTGTAATGAATAATAGGGTGTATTTCTTGAATTTAAATCAATGTTTAATTACTTTGTCCATTTAATTCCTATTTGTAATCCTATTGTTCCTAGGTATTTGATTTCAGCAGCTTTTTCAAAATTTCGACTATTTCTCATAAATTGTCCATTTCCGTTACATAATGTATTTCTATGTGTGAACATATATTTAGTTTTATTTCCTTATGTTTATTTCCAGTCGCAATTATTACTGCTGCTCACTAGAATGTGTATGTTGCCCCTTAGAGATGCCTCGTTATCACCTTATATATAGGGTAAGTCCGGGATAGATGGCCATACTTTTTTTAATGTTTCAGAATATCGAAGATTTGCAGAATAATTACGTGAACAAAAGTTTAATGGTGTTACTGAAGGTAAATCTACATAATTCCTTGTGTTTATGATGAAATGTTGCCATTCAGAGTAATAAACCCAACTTATGAAAAAACAATACACTGGCCATCTGTCCCTAGTTGCCAGGGGGAGATGGCCATAGGGTAGAGAGTGTTGATTACTCAGTTTTGAAGTCATTAAATACACTCAAAAAGTTATTAAAATATATCTATTTGTTTATTGCATTTACATATACATATAAAATAAAAAAAATAATTGTTTCATAAAATTTACAACTTTTCTTGCATTAAAATACAAATAAAATATCTTCAATCATTTTCGAAGGAAATGTTTCCATAAACAAGTGAATTATTTCAGTTTTTCCTAGTTACTACTTTTCCACAAGGCAAACAAACACCAATAAAAGTAGTGCACGTCACATGGAGCCACCTTTGACACGGATACACTGAATCCAGTCAACTGCCTTCTTTGTATTGTCGTAGTCATCGCCACAACCAACAAATTCGTTGGTGAGATCAACAAATTCATCATTGCTGGACTCGTCGTTAATTACGATTATTTCTTCAGAGCTGAGGCTGCTGCTAGAAATTGATCGTTTTCTAAGAAATTTTAGCTTCGAAACTTGCTTACTGAAGGATTTACGCCCATTGCCAGCTTTTGTAGATTTAAACCTCACTTTTTCTATGTTCTCGGGGGAAGTCAAGAGAGTAGAGTGAAGCTTTGGCCTTTTGCTTGCTCGCAATTTGCTTAAGGATGGTGCCGGTGACAGAATTTTCGTAGGAGTGTATTCCGGTTAGATTTGGAAGTACTCGGTTGTGGCTCAAGATTTCCAGGGGTAGCAGAATTAGAATCCTCAGCGTTATTTCCGTTCGTGTCCTGACATTGATCATCCTGTTTTCTCTCTGCATTTGTAGATTCACGTGCAGTTGAATTGAGGAATGCATAGTCAGGAATGGCATCGGGATTGTAAGGGACCCTTATGCCAGTATATATATCAAGCAACTACCTGAAAATAATTCTAAGGAAAAGCCGGGAATTGAAACCAGGATGGTAGACTTGCTAAAACAGAAGGCCAACTCCCACTAATATACAAATTAATAAAATTAAACCAACAATAAATACTATAACACTACACCGCTGAGACAGTAAAACAAAAATTTAAAAAATCAACAAAAATGCGTTTTTAAACAGTTGGCCAACTCTCCCTGAAAGTAGGTGGCCATCTCCCCCATGTTTAAGGTTTAGATAGTCATAGTGCGGGAAAAAAACAGGAGATTATTAAATAAGAAATATTAACTTTCTATTAATCACAGAAGTTCCACTTTACTCGTACAATAAGCTGCTGAGAATTATTTTGCATAAACGTCGCACTTATGTTCACTTCTATGATGGTCACAAAATATCTGAGCAGTTACAAAACAATAATTAGGAAAAAGTCGCCGAGTTGTAACACGAAACTGCCACACGTGTTCAACAATCGGTTACTAGAGTCAAAAGCATACCGCCTACCGAGTTGCTCTCACATCCGGTCATTCCAACATAAAATAGAAGCTATGGCCATCACACCCGTATGGCCATCTCACCCGGAACTACCCTATAACATTATTTTATAATGTAACAAGAGATTGGAAAATTGTCAGATAATGTCGTAGGCAGGGTCTGATAACCAATTAAGATACGCTACGATACTATATAGTTAATAAATGTTATATTATTTGATAAAGTCTTCTCAGATTATAATACTAAAATGGCATGCGAATCCCAAAATTAATATAAAATAAACAATTACATTTGCTTAATATAGAAGCATATAGAGCTACGCTTAAAACACAGTATATTTATGTTGTTAAAGATAAGTGAATTAAGTACTATATTAATTAAAAACTGATGACAAAGTTTGAATATATAGCTACAAGTTTTCTTAATTTCCATAAATATGTATCATATTTTCATTTTGAAGGATTAATAAAACATTTAAAATTCAAAAACATAAAATTGTTATCTAAAAATATGCTCCGGAACCGCCTGACTGTAAAAAAAAAGCGATCAGTGCGCTGTCAGGGCTGAAACACATCACTCGATTTATAATGGAATTAATGGATGATTGGACTTCTGACAGCTACAACCAGAATCTAGAGGAAGGGAATAATGTAGGATTTATAATGGAATTAATGGATGATTGGACTTCTGACAGCTACAACCAGAATCTAGAGGAAGGGAATAATGTAGGATTTATAATGGAATTAATGGATGATTGGACTTCTGACAGCTACAACCAGAATCTAGAGGAAGGGAATAATGTAGGATTTATAATGGAATTAATGGATGATTGGACTTCTGACAGCTACAACCAGAATCTAGAGGAAGGGAATAATGTAGGATTTATAATGGAATTAATGGATGATTGGACTTCTGACAGCTACAACCAGAATCTAGAGGAAGGGAATAATGTAGGATTTATAATGGAATTAATGGATGATTGGACTTCTGACAGCTACAACCAGAATCTAGAGGAAGGGAATAATGTAGGATTTATAATGGAATTAATGGATGATTGGACTTCTGACAGCTACAACCAGAATCTAGAGGAAGGGAATAATGTAGGATTTATAATGGAATTAATGGATGATTGGACTTCTGACAGCTACAACCAGAATCTAGAGGAATGGAATAATGTAGGATTTATAATGGAATTAATGGATGATTGGACTTCTGACGCTACAACCAGAATCTAGAGGAAGGGAATAATGTAGGATTTATAATGGAATTAATGGATGATTGGACTTCTGACAGCTACAACCAGAATCTAGAGGAAGGGAATAATGTAGGATTTATAATGGAATTAATGGATGATTGGACTTCTGACAGCTACAACCAGAATCTAGAGGAAGGGAATAATGTAGGATTTATAATGGAATTAATGGATGATTGGACTTCTGACAGCTACAACCAGAATCTAGAGGAAGGGAATAATGTAGGATTTATAATGGAATTAATGGATGATTGGACTTCTGACAGCTACAACCAGAATCTAGAGGAAGGGAATAATGTAGGATTTATAATGGAATTAATGGATGATTGGACTTCTGACAGCTACAACCAGAATCTAGAGGAAGGGAATAATGTAGGATTTATAATGGAATTAATGGATGATTGGACTTCTGACAGCTACAACCAGAATCTAGAGGAAGGGAATAATGTAGGATTTATAATGGAATTAATGGATGATTGGACTTCTGACAGCTACAACCAGAATCTAGAGGAAGGGAATAATGTAGGATTTATAATGGAATTAATGGATGATTGGACTTCTGACAGCTACAACCAGAATCTAGAGGAAGGGAATAATGTAGGATTTATAATGGAATTAATGGATGATTGGACTTCTGACAGCTACAACCAGAATCTAGAGGAAGGGAATAATGTAGGATTTATAATGGAATTAATGGATGATTGGACTTCTGACAGCTACAACCAGAATCTAGAGGAAGGGAATAATGTAGGATTTATAATGGAATTAATGGATGATTGGACTTCTGACAGCTACAACCAGAATCTAGAGGAAGGGAATAATGTAGGATTTATAATGGAATTAATGGATGATTGGACTTCTGACAGCTACAACCAGAATCTAGAGGAAGGGAATAATGTAGGATTTATAATGGAATTAATGGATGATTGGACTTCTGACAGCTACAACCAGAATCTAGAGGAAGGGAATAATGTAGGATTTATAATGGAATTAATGGATGATTGGACTTCTGACAGCTACAACCAGAATCTAGAGGAAGGGAATAATGTAGGATTTATAATGGAATTAATGGATGATTGGACTTCTGACAGCTACAACCAGAATCTAGAGGAAGGGAATAATGTAGGATTTATAATGAATTAATGGATGATTGGACTTCTGACAGCTACAACCAGAATCTAGAGGAAGGGAATAATGTAGGATTTATAATGGAATTAATGGATGATTGGACTTCTGACAGCTACAACCAGAATCTAGAGGAAGGGAATAATGTAGGATTTATAATGGAATTAATGGATGATTGGACTTCTGACAGCTACAACCAGAATCTAGAGGAAGGGAATAATGTAGCCGTTCATATGACGGAAGTGGCGATCAGAATTTATAATGTTGACTTGTTAACATCTTACCATATATAATACAAATAAAAATTAAGCAAAAATTAATGCAATTTTAAATATCCCATAAGCCTTGTATTTTTGAGAACTTTCAATGGTTAAAAATCTTTTGGAGGATTGATTAAGTTCGTGGACACATCGGTAAAAAGTAACGCAGTGATTGGGCGTTGTCGAGGCTGAATTCGTTGCTGTTACTTCACAGATCGATAGTTTACAAATTCCGAACTGTCAGAAAAACCAAAGATCTGTTAATTACACTATAATTCAATCCAAGTAATGTAACCCTAAGGCACAACAGGCATTTCTCCATCACTATCTGGTTTCTTATATATACTGATGTGTGCAAATGAGGCCTGGGGTCCTGAAGGCAAAGGAAAAAAGTTCAATTCAGGCAGCGGAAATGAGATTCCTACGGACTGTGAAAGGTTGTACAAGAAAATAACATATTAGAAATGAGAATATAAGAGAGGAATTAAAAGTACAACCACTTATTCAATAAATAGAAGAACACAGGAAAAATTGGAAGGAGCATCTGCAAAGAATGACAGTGGATAGAATACAAAAGATGGCACTGATGTATAATCCAGTAGGACGAAGATCGGTGGGAAGACCAACAAAGCGTTCGGCTGAACAGATGCGACATCGGAACAGGCAAATATCTAATCCGTGAAGGATGATGATGATGATATTGATTTTTTAATGTGTTGAGTTGAATACGGCACAGGATGTCATAGTAACATGTTGTCATTATTGCCTAATAGTTTACAAGATATTTTATAAAAAAAATATTACATTGTTGAGGACGACTGAAATCTCAGGAACTTTTTTTACTATTTAACCTTTTATACTGTCTTTTTTTCCTAATTCTATATAGGAATAATGTTGTAAATGTTCCATTCTGTATAATCTTCTTCTACACTAACAAAACTATCCTCTCCATACTTAGCCACTTTTAAAAACTTGGATGTTGTTTTGATTCACTTATTATTTATATGGATGGTAATCCAGACAGCAGAAATGCTAGTTGCAGAACCAAGTGCATTAGAGGTTGAAATGGCGATAGAAAAATTGAAGATGTATAAAGCATCAGGTTCAGAGGAGATCCCAGCAGAACTGATAAAATCAGGAGGGAAAAATTGATGGACAAGATACGCCGGTTGTTTAGCATGATTTGAGAAAACGAAGCTCTTCCAGATGAATGGAAAGAATCGATTATTGAACCATTTATAAGAAAGGAGATAGCATTGATTGCAACGACTACAGGGACATCTCATTACTTTCAATTTTGTACAAAATTCTAACAAATATATTAGTAAGCAGACTTACTACCTATATAGATGACATTCTAGGAGATCATCACTGTGGATTTAAAAGATACAGGTCTACAACAGATCATATTTTTAGTATAAGACAGATTTTAGAAAAAAAATGGGAATATAATGGTACTGTAAATCAACTATACGTAGACTTTAAAAAAGCATACGGTTCGATTAAGAGGAAGAAGTTATATAGTATCATGCTGGAGTTCGGAATTCCTAAATAGTTAGACTTACATGAATGTGTCTAAGTGGCACAAAGAGTAGGGTGCGTGCAGGCAAACAGTTTTCGGATACTTTTGAAATCCACAATGGTTTGAAGCACGGAGATGCATTATCTCCTCTACTATTTAATTTTGTACTAGAGCATGGCATCAAATCTTTAGAGAATGAAAAAGGCCTACAACTCAATGGTATTAATTAGCTGTTAGTTTATGCTGTTGATGTAGTACTATTGGGCGATAGCGAGGAGATACTAAAGGACAACACGCACAAACTATTGAGGAACACTAAGAAATTAGGGCTGTAACTAAATATATGGTCACATATAAAAATACATTATATAATGGAAATGGACAGCTAATAATAAATGAGGGAAATTTTGAAAAAGTTGCTTAATTCAAAAACCTAGGAACAATAATCGCAAATAAGAATGAGATGCACAAAGAATTTAAACATAGGCTCAATTTTGAAATACGTGCTATTATGCATTACAGAGACTCTTGACGTCTCAACTCCTTTCAAAAAATATTAAACTGAAAATATATAAAACTATTATTCTACCAGTTACATTATTTACAGGGTAGGGTTACCAACCCCAATTTCTAATCTTCGGGTTGAAATCCAGACTCAAGCATTTATTTTTCTTTTCATGTCAGATTTGCCTTCATTGATAAATGTCAAAAATATAGGCCTAGTTATACATCTAAATATACAAGCGTTACTGCTATTAAGTAAATATTATATTTAAATATGCTTAATTGTTATAGTGGCCACTAGATGGCAGTTGGAACGATATACTGCTATATCTTGTGTAAATTGAGAATACTGTGTATATATATATATTTTGTTAGGATTATTGAGCAGCTCAGATGGTTAGAACGCTAAACGTACAAAATTTAGAAACTCGGGTTCAAATCCCGACTTAGGCATTTATTTTTCTTTTCATGTCACACACACACACACACACATTATATATATATATATAATAAAACATATAATAAACGAAGTTTTCTTTCGTTTTCAGCGTCATGGATTCAGATTGGCCTGGGGCCACTGATTCCGACGTTTCGACGTGATCCCACATGACATTATCAAGGAATGATAGCCTATCTATGTATCTATCTATGTATCGAGTGGGAATAGTTGAGTGCGGCCCTGGTTGTGCGGCTACAACATCCCTTGTGGGTGACTAATACATTTTATTAGTCACCCACGGGTTCCAAGGCATTGCCTATTAGCCCCGCTAATTTTGCAAAATGGGCCGAAAGGGTAATGAAGTAGTGAATGGTGTTGCTAACGATGGCAGTGATGAGTTAGTTGTTTAATGGTATATTTAATGACGTAGTTGGGAGTGGTGAGCAGCAGTGATGTACTCGGTGTTGTTGGGATGTGAGCCGATCCCCTTGCAGAGGTGTTCTGATAAATGGGAATGATATATTCGTGTTACTGGCTTATATTCTTAGACCTAAACAAGTAACTCGAATCGATCATTCCTTGATTATGACATTTGGCATCATGTGACCAGAGAATCAGTGGCCAGAGACCAACTTTGAATCAATGACGCGGAAAAGCCAAGAAGACTTTCTTAATCATACTTACATCCGCGAAAAAAAATATATATTATAGGCTAATCCATCTTGTTCAACCATTTGCATTTACTGATTTTTTCCACTTGTGTTAAGCTACAGATTATTTAAAATCTTCTGCTTTCTTTCTTCTTCCTCTACGCATGAAAGCTGGCAGCTTGTTGCGCGTTTATTCACTACAGGTCCGGGGTATGGTGAGTCCTTCCATCGTAGTTGTGGTCTTCCTAAAGGCCTTTTATGCTTAGGTGTCCAGTCACGTACTTTCTTCACTAATATAGTGTTTTCCATTCTATCTATGTGATCGTCCCACCGTCGGTATCTCTACCTTGACGTGGTGGTGGGGTTTGTGAGTCCTAATGACTCCATGAGCTATACAGGCGGTAGTGTAACTACCAATAGGACCTCCCAGGCCTGGCAGGTCACTGAAGAAGGTCCAGACTAAAAGAGATACCCATCGAAGACGAAAGGCTAGTAACTAACTTCCAAGATGTAAAATTTTGAATTACTCACAGAAACATTCAAGAAGTATTTAAAATAATACTATTAAAGCAATGTACAGTATAACTGGCATTAACAATGCTCTGCTGTTTAAAAATATATAATTTACAGTAAAAAAACTGGTTATTATTATACCCATCCAAATTGTGACCTTCAAACATTTTTCCAAATAAGTAACTCGTTATAAAGGTTCTCTGTGATAAATTAAACTGCTCATTACTGATTTAGTTCATAAATTCTGAACATCTGAATTCTGGTGTCATGCAGAAGGCTGTGAAGTGGCGTACAAGAGATTACAAAGGTTTGTTTACGCAGCAGTGTAAGGTGGTGTAATTGAAATGCACAAGACATGAAAGAGATGTATTTCCAGCTCAATCAAGCTCTGTGTAAACTTAGAATAATTAGACTTGCTTCCTACAGATCAACAAGAACCAAATTAAGCAGCTTTATGCTAGAATTTCCAAGTCAATTTCAACAAACTACTTAATTCATATTCACAAAAGAATACTCCTTACAGCTTATTGTATAAATAAAGAATATAGATATACAGCAAAGAATAATCTCTTAATTTAATATCAAGGCGATGTATTATTATATTCTAGACCCCACTTTGCTTTCTTGCATTCTTTATTTTTCTCTTCTATTTTTTCTCTTCATTTGTCTTTTTCTTTAAACACTTTTAAAATTCATATTAAAGCACCGTTGAGGTTATGTAATAAGATGTTAAACATAAAATTGGTACCTGTTAAGTCAGTCGTCCTCAACTAAACTATTAAATAGTTTCAATATGGAGGCCTTTCAAAATCAATGTTTCGTCTTCTGCGTTTTAACTGGTACCAATGTTCTAGTACAACAGTTAAAATGTAGAAGATGAAACATTGATTTTGAAAGGCCTCCATATTGGAACTAATGAATGATTTAGTTGAGGACGACTGACTTACCAGGTACCAATTTTATATTTAACATTTATCTTTTATTTGTTTCTTCCTTTTTCCTTATTTCATTTCATGAATTCATATACACATTTAGGCCTATCTTTCCTTCCTTTCTCCCTTTCATAATTTTTATTGCGCTCTCTTTCCCTACTTTTATTTTCTGTTTTACTGCCTGCTGTTTATTTTATATTTAATTTTACATTTTTTTTTCCTTTTTCTGTTTGACCTCACTCTCTATGACATTTACAAATTTTGTCCAGAAGGAGGAGGGAGGGATCGTTAAATTTCAGAATCGTTTGATTTATTAATTATCCCAGATTATCATTTCGACATTTCTGGTGATATCTCCTGGCAGGTGTAATTGTAATCCACTTCTAAGGTTGGGGCACCTGAAAGGCGGGGTTACACTGCCCCGATGATATGATGAATGATGATGATGATAGGTGGTGTGCCAAGAGAGCCGTTAATCCTGAACTTAATGGAAACCGAATATGAATGATAATGATTATGATGCCCCTATGCTGTCCAGGGACCATTTGTGCCTTAAAGTTTCCTGACATTTGTCTTACAGGTAAGGCAAAACCCCGAAAAAACCTCACCCAGGAAATTTGTCCCGACCGGATCGAACCCGGGTCCACTGCGCGACAAGGCTACCTAGAGACCAAAGCGATGGGCGTTATTATATTATATTGTATCCCGTATTCTTGACTAGCGGGATGGCGTTTGATTCCAGGCCGTTATGAAAAATTTAATTGTAAAACTTTAAATCTCTGATTCTAGGAGGGGTGGGATGCCTGGATCAAATTCCAAATCCCTCCGCATTACATATTTTGAGAAAATACGTGCCACTGTTGCTAGCGACTCTTTCTTCGGATGGGAGCGTTAATCTTGGCGGTCACCTTGTTTTCTAACATCTTCATTCCTCCTACAACACACATTTATGTTTTATTCAGTACTTCAAGCACTTAAACATACACTTACCTTACATTGGTCTCAGTACACGATAGAAGTACACACTACGTGGCCTATCAAGGTGGTATGTACAGCCTTTGAAAAAAAATGATGGCGCAACTCTTGATGATGGAAAGTTAGAGTATTGAAGAGCGATTCACACCAGTACGTTGTTACATGTTCTGACTCGTTTGAGTATAAAGCTGACGGCTAAGTCTCTCTTCATGCAGAATTCGTATCGTTCGCTTCAGTGGTTCTGTCGGTAAGATGCTGTTTTTCCGACGACGAGGGCCGTCGTTCGATTCTGGTTATGTAGGTTTTATATTTCTTATTATTTAATAACGTCGTTAATTTTCATAATTTCCACATGTTACCAGAATTACTACGGAATGGAAAATATGGGAATAAATGAATTGAAGGAAATAGCTCATATATATATATATATATATATATAAAATGAATAACGATTGTAATGTATCATTACTTTGTTTACAAAACACATGACATAATAAAATTATTTATTTCCATTACTAATACAAAATGCGTCTGATTAATTTAAATTAAGTTAATATCTAATTTCATTATACAAGTAAGTCCTGAAGTACTCCGTCGCTTCATACAGACAATTTCTAGGAGAGATGGTTGTGGTCTAGTGGAGGGAGCTTCTGTTTTCCGAGCATTAGGTCGGGTATTCAATCCTGTTGTCATTTTTTTTCTCTCTCGTCGTTATTTCAATTATTTTTTATTTTCTTTTATTTGTTTTGTTTTGTTGCACTACTTATTTACACGAAATTGTTTTCCATTGCACGACACACAACGAAATACAACGGATTTAGTTTCTAAAATAGTTGTATACTTGTGAACCAAATAGCTGATCTCTGATCATGCGTAGTGACTTCGTTCTGAGACTTGAACATTTTCTGTCTCGCCATTAATTATTTCGAAGACTGTTCATTTAAAATAGATAATTATATATCAGCTTAGCGAGGAACTCAAAGTACGAAAAGTGCAGTGGATGGCATTTGAACACAACAACCTTTAGTGTGTGATTTGAATAATGCACAGGTAATTCTAATAACTAACTAACTAACTCATTGGAACTAACTCACTTGGAGATTCATGACCGTGCAAAGATAAGTTCTTCATATATACCTGTCCTGAGATAACGTTTTTCAATCATTCATTTTATATTTCAGCTCACCTCCACCGCTATAGTCTCGAGGTAGCGTGCTGCCTTATCATGCAGTAGGACCGAATTCAAATATCGGTCGGGGCAAGTTTCCCGGATGAAGTGTTTTAGGGGTTTCTCCTCACCTGTAAGACAAATGTCAGGAAACGTTAAGGCCCAAACGATCCCCGAACATCATATGACCACCATAATCATCATTGTTCATATTCTCCTTAGATTAAGTTTAGGATTAAGGACTTTTCTGGCGTACCACTAATCATCATCATCACCCATTATATCATCGGAGCAACGTAGCCCCGCCTTTCAGGCGCCCCAACCACAGAAATGGGTTACACTTGCGCCGTTGACAGAAAAGAACACTAGAAATATCAAAATGACAACCTGGACATTGAATAAAAAAAATTTTCAGCTTCCTCAAACCATAGTTATTGTTATTTTACCATCTAATTCTTGGCCTATCTATTGGGCGCTCTACCTCTAATTTTCTTACAAGAAGTTTCTATATCCCACTTCATGCCACATCTCCTGCTCATCATTGTTAGGAGACTTAAGCGTTCTTATTACATATTGCTTTCCATAAAGATCATATAGCTTATTGTTATATAGTTTTCTCCATTCACCTGCCTTTTTGCTTCTCTTAGGTCCAAAACTTTTCTCTTCATTCTCATCCCTCCACCAGGAAAACACCCCATAAAGATCATGTAGGTCACTGTTATGTAGTTTTTTTCCATTCGTCTGCTGCCTGTTTGTCTCTCTCAGGTTCATTACTTTTCTTAAGACTTATTTTCTCCTCTTTTACAATAACACATCGCATTTCGCATCAATACAGATCATAATAAGATAACACAATACACACAAGGTAATACAGTTATTAAAAATACGATTAGTTACATATGGAGATTGAACTAAAGACTTTAGTCTGCAGAGCACTCTATTGATAATTTAGGTTACTAAGGAAGTTAATTTTCAAGGATGTGCTGTCATCATGCAAGAAACTAAGAAACTACAACTATATTGACATCGAAATTTAACAAAAAAATTGAAATTAGAGGTATATTTATAGAGGGAAATGAAAAGGGGCATTTTACATATGCATTTAAAATGCAGCTGCAGAGCAGATCATATAAAATGGCATCTTTCAAGGTGATAAAGTTCACTTAGGGATATATGGTGATGATTATTATATTATTTAGATATCAAATAACACTGGTCAACATGATTTTTCTCTCATGAGTATCAATAGTTGTACTTTAATGCAGTTTTTAATCGTGTTTTCAAATGTATTCGGAATTTCTCCAACATCCACAGTTTTTTTTAATTTCAGTTTCAATTAATGAATTTAAATAATTATTTTTTAATAAACGTTTTTCGTCTATTTGCCCATTTGGCGATGTGCACGGGGAACACTTTCATCTGGAGATTTCAGCTATGGAAAAGAGATATCAAGGCAAATGGAATCCTAATATGCTGGCCGATTATTATTGGACTCCACATTCGAAATATAGCAGAAAATCGTCATTTCTTACTTTCTAGGTGAGTCCGAATGTTCGAATATTGTGTAGTTACGAATGTAGGAAATATTAAAGTGTTTGAAATTATAAATGCCTGTCTCTCGGAAACCTTGCATGATGGAGAAGATCCGATATCATATTTGAATTCAGGAGAAAAAAATACTATGAGAATGACATGTTTTTTGTTTCTGAGACAAAAACAGTTTCTTTTTTGTTGCTCAGTGTAATTATATTATTCAGAAAAATGTCTTTCAACAAATTTCGGTATCCTCTCCCCTTAAATAAAAGTCGTATGACCACCATATTTGGCTCTTATAACCCTCATAGTGTCTATGTGTAAAGTTGGAGATCTGTGCAAGGTGTTACAAGTATGCTTGTCTTATGACTCTTCATTCCTTCCTAATTGTTGTAAAAGTTGCCTTCACTTGCTGTTGGTGTGAGCTAACATAATTATTAAATTAACATTCCATTATTCCGCTTAAACACAGTTGAGCAACAAAATTAATGATTCTAATAAAGTTGACGCTTTTAACTAATTATGCAGACACACGTCACTTGTCTCTTTGTAGACCCTTTATATAGACACATTGTCAGACGCACTTTGCCTCTGATTAAATTAGCTTTCAGAAGTTGAAAAAATACAAAGTTACTTGATACCATAATTTGACTATGCGTCTTTGTGGTGACTATTTAACTCATGCCCCAAATGGGAGTCAATGACCAATCACGTTTCAATGATTTCTGTATTACAACCAATCAGAGACGTGTTTCACGAAATAATTATCAACGTTAGGATTATCATATATTAAGCAAAGCTCCTCCTTTTTAATATTCTGAACAGGTCTGACCGTTATTTTGCAGTGACTGAGCCTATAACAAATACGGCTACCAGATTGTATATAATAGTGCTTACATGTCAACATTTGTAGCAATTGATTATACCACCAAAAAAAGAAACCACTGTTTGCACTTTCTTAAATGTATACGACATCAAAAATGAATAATATACAGATTGATGTGTTTCATTTTTTCTCCACTAGAGAGCATTCTTACAATATTGCGTTCCTTTGGCAATAAATAGTATGATCTGGTTGCAGTGATAAACAAAAGAAGCAGTAGAAGCGTAGGCTACCTATCGTTTCTCATTAGTTTTCAAACATCACCGTTTACTTTAAATATAAAAATATTTTTAAATAACTGTAGTTAAATAATGATTTGTGAGTAAACAGCTTTATTTTATTCGTTAAATAGTCCTAACAAATGCCACTCTTGATTTCCAAATTCTCTAGATAAATTCACTCCTCACTTCGTGAGTCGTGAATTTATCGATAATTTGGAAATCACTCGTGGCATTACTTATGATAATCCTAATGGTCTCAGAACATATTCGCGATTATATAATTCACATTTTTACACGCTTTATATTAGCTTGACCTGTATCTATCTATGTAACGGAATCTTTCAACACGATTTTCACCCACTTAAAAACATTGGATCGACTTGAAACTTTGTATATTTGTAAAGGACCAATGGTAATACAATAATTTCATAATTTTTTCTAAGATCCTGGCCAGGATCATGAGGACATCAAAGAAATAAAGACCGGTATAATAGGTGCGGACGTATCGACTTTTTATTCTATCGTTGTGGTAGCTCAGTTGGTAGAGTGGTGGACTGTAGTGGTATATCATTTCAGTAATCCATAGGTCGCTGGTTCAAATCCGACCCGGAGGATTTTTTATAAGAATACTACTTTTAGCTCATACTACAATAGTATCGAATTTAAAGATATTTACATTTTTAGAAAACCAAACTAAAAAATAAAAAATAAATAATAGTTTAAAAAAACTAAAACAAAACGCTTTATTAGAAAATCGAACAAAAATGAAAAATAATCGTAATTTCCAACACGCTTGGGGTAAAATTAAAGTGGACAACAAAAACATCATCTCCAACACATCTAGAATAAAACTAGAGTTATCTACAAAAAAATTACCATCAAAAGCATATAGTGCTCTACATCAATTAATATATTTGATAATGAACATATATTAGTAAAAGTAAAGTCTCTAAGAAGAAAACGTACAAACCATAGAAACCACCCCACGCTTTTGATGGTAAAATTACTTTTTTGGTAGATAACTCTAGTTTTATTCTAGATGTGTTGGAGATGATTTTTTTGTTGACCATTTAGTTTTATCCCAAGCGTGTTGGAAATTAAAATTATGTTTCATTTTTTAGTTAGGTTTTATAATAAAGCGTGTTGTTTTAGTTTTTTTAAAACTATTATTTATTTATATGTCTGCATAGAGATCTACCCAGTTACATGACAACTGAGAAGTATCGAAATTGAAATAAGAAAACTGAAATTTAGTTCGAGGAATTGTACCACGATAAATATGTGATTCTCAGTACTGCTTTAATTAAGGTGTAACGAAATATCATCAAGGTAGCTGAAATTAAGGCTCAAGAATTTCGTTAAGAGAACTGAAATTAAGGTAGAAGAATCGCATCAAGTAAATGACTTCGAGTGCTGCTTGTATTGTGAAGTAATATTTTGTGTTAAGAAGATTCAAATTAAAGTTGAAGGATCGCGTCATACTAATCATGTGATTTCTCTATTGATTTAACTGAAGTGACGAAATTATTTAAAAAACTGAAATTATGGTTGAGTGATAGGTCACATTAACCACGCAAATTTCTTGTAGCTTCACTGAGAAATATTGTTAAGGAAACTGGAACTAGGATGAGAAAACTAAAATACCTGTATATAGGAGAAGAAATGGAAAATATAAATTTCATCAATGGAGAAGAACTAAAATCTAATATTGAATGCACTTATTTAGGAACAAATTAGACCATTCAGGCGATAACACAGTGGAAATTGAAAATAGAATCGCACAAACAAAACAAGCAATAAATGCTTTGAACTCTGCCTGGTGGAGCAAAAAATATCACAAAAAATACAATATTACAAATATATCAAACCATAATTCAGAGCATTTTAAACATATGGTGCTGAACTTTGGCAAATTCCTACGAGGGAAATGAAAAGAATTTTAAGTACAGAAATTGATGTTTTAAGAAGATCAGCTGGAAAATCTAGAATGGATAGATTACGAAATAAAGAAATAAGGGAAATTATGGATGTACAGGAGGAGCCGGAAATTATAGACATTTTAGAAAATAAAATATTACAGTGATATTGCCATGTCAAAGGAATGCCAGAGTAAAGATTGCCTAAAATTGTTATGGAATGGATCTCAATGGAAAGGAGGAAGACCGAATAAAACTTGAATAGAAGGGGTACAAGCGGCTATGAATATCAAAGAATTGGAGGAAGATCAATGGATGGGCAGAGAGGAATGGAGTTTGGTTTCCGGAAGACGGCGGCAGCTGCCATGATAACGGATGATGATGATGATGATAGTACTAAGATTAAAGGATCATATCATTCTACGTAACTCATTGTTTTATTGGATTGAGAGGTAGCGAAATCCCTTTAGAAAACTGAAATTAATGTTTAGCATCACGCCTAATTCATGCACTGTAATATGTTGTTCAGTGAGATGAACCACTTCAATCGAGATTGAATATTATATTTCATTTTACTTATTTTATCTGATACAGTTAAAGATTAGGGTAACAGAGTGGAACCCTTGATAGAGGTCCACTCCAGGGAGTAGACGCCCATGCCCTTTTGTGAGCTCCAGGTCCCACTCGCCCAGTGGGTAGTACCTGGGTAGGGCCCCGTCCACAGGGTTACGTGGGGAGAAGAGAAGTCCCCAAAGCCGTAGTGAAGGCAACTTCTCTAGGAGACGAACACTCCGAAATTCCAGTTCCCTGCCCTCCAGGAAGAGGGGTTTGGCTAGAGGCTGGTAACCTCTACTAGTAAAAAATAACTTACTCATAAACTTCGGCAGAAGAAAAGCCGGATTGATAAACCTTATGACGACCACAGCAAGAAAAAGTATAAAAAGAGTTTTGGAATACATGACCAGCTTAAAATACACAGAAATAAGACAGGAACTTGAAATATTTGCAATAACTGATAAAATGGATACATATAGACAAAAATGGAAGCAACACATAGACAGAATGAATGAAGATAGATATCCAAAACAAATAACAAAATACAAACCTAAAGGCACCCGAGATGTGGGCAGACCTAGAAAGAGATGGGCTGAAGTCGGAACGGGCCAACAGGCCTAATCCATGAATGAAGATGATGATGACAGTTAAAGACTGTAATGTATTCTTTTCCACTTCACCAGGGTTAAATTATACATATAATAATTGTGAATTATCTAAAACTTGATTAATAATACGTAATAGGTATAGCTACACAATGCACAGTTGACAAGGAAAGAACAAATATATAATAATAATAATAATAATAATAATAATAATAATAATAATAATAATAATAATAAAACTATAATTTGATTAAGTAAATTTATCACTTTGGGTTGGAGAGAAACACTGTATTGTGGAATATTCCTAATAAAAAATAAATACAATTGCTTGGTGAAGAAAGTGTAAATTATATAAAAGAATAATAAACAACGAATCTTAGGAGCCGTGATGTAACGGATTTATAAACTTTCAATAAGCAAGTTTATACGATTAGCTGTTGGCAACAGATAGAAGATATTTAAATGAAACAATGGTAGTTTTTTTAATACGTTGTAGCATATTCAGGAGATCCTGAGTTCAAATCTAGGATCAATAGAAGTTATGTTATTTTATTTAATGAAGCTGTTTAACAACTAATGTCAATAGGTTCGAATTCAAATCTGGACGTGAAAGAGCAGACAAATTTTGCCCAGAGGCCTCTTGTTTTCAGGCATGCGATTGTTTTTACGTGCCAAAGAGACGAAAGGTTTTGCAAGAGGCCCCTTCTTATCATGCTTGCAATTTTTTGTGTGCCATAGAACCGACAAATTTTGCAAAGAGGCCTCATGTTTTTAGGCTTGCTATTTTTTAAGTATTGTAAATTTACTCTTTAACCTATGATTTTTACCCTTATATTTTAAGAGCGTCGTTAAATTCAATGTTATTAATATAGGATATTCTTAATCTCTTCCAAATTCTCTATTATAGATTGACCGTTTTCTATTTTAGTTCTTTTTTTTTATTTTTGCCTCTCTTGATAGGATGCTCTGTTGTGAATAGTATTATTTATTGTACTTACGATTTTCTCGCATTTTTCTTTTGTCTACATTAATTCATAGTATTCTGCCCAAGAGCAGGTCTTTCACTGCAAACCCAACATTCTGCACTCTTTCCTTAACTCAGCTTTCCTTTTTGTATCTGCATACAAACCATTTAATATTGTCTATCATCTGATGTCTTTTTCTGCCTCTAACTTTATTTCCATTGACCATTCCTTCTAGGGCATCCGTCAGCAGGCAGTTTCTTCTTAGCCAGTAGCCAATCCAATTTTTTCCTCTTCTTTGTGAGTTCCAGCATTGTTCTTCCTTCACTCACTCTGGCTAGCACATATTTATTTTTAATTTTGCCTGTCCATTTTATACGTGCCATCTTTCTCCATATCCACATCTCAAAAGCTTCCAGTCGCTTTTCCACATTCCGTCGTAACGTCCAAGTCTCTGAACCATACAATGCTACACTCACACAAAGTACTTCACTAGCCTCTTCCGTAATTCATTTTCCAAAGGTCCGCAGAAAATGCTTCTCTTCTTGTTAAAAGCTTCTTTTGCCATTGCTATTCTCTGCTTTACTTCTTGACCGCAGTTCATATTACTACTGATGGTACAACCCAAGTATTTGAAGCTTTCCACTTGCTCAATGGCCTCATCTTTAATCCTCATGTTTATCTTCCTTGGTTTCCTTCCTATAATCATGGCCTTTGTCTTATTTATATTTATCTTCATCCCATAATCCTCGCACTTGTCATTTAGCTCCATCAGCATGTCCTCAGTGTCATTGCATCTTCTGCTAGCAAAGCCATATCATCAGCAAATCTTATGCACTTAATTATTTTTCCTTCCATATTCTTGAAGCAGTTCTTCATTAGGTCTTCCAGGTAGATGTTGAAAAGAGTAGGTGATAGAGGACATCCTTGCCGTACCACCCTTCCAATTTCTTTTCCCTCTGACATTTCTTCTCCTATCTTCACTTTTATTCGCTGTTTCATATAAAAATTGTTATTACTTAAAAAAACAGAACCGTTTAATTTAATGTTTGCAGTTCCAAGCTGCGCTTTTGCAGAGGTGGAATTTACCATACTTCATGTGCGCCTTCTGTCCCTTCGTCCAGGTGTTGAGTGTGAACGTCAGTGTGTTCACACTAACAGCCATAGCTGTGGATCGTCACCGTGCCATTCTCAACCCACTCAGGTAAGTATTCCACACAAAAAAGCTGATTTAATTTTAATTATCAGTCACTACATTTATGTAACTGTAGCATTTTATGAGTTAATTTATAATCTAACTAACCTATCAACTCACTGACACTACGAACCAGTAGGTTCATAGCCGCGCAGACATAAGATCTCCATACATCACTATCCTGAGCTAATGTTTTCCAATCATCCCAAAATGATGGTTAATGTTATTTTTTCAACTGATCCTTGGTCTACCAACTGGGCGTTTTTCGTTCTTTTTCGTACAAGAAGTTTCCATGCCTCTCTTTCAATCTACATTCTTGCCACGTATCCTGCCTATTGCAGTCTACTGAACTTAATTGTTCTTATTAAATCTGATTTCCTATAAAGATAATGTAGCTCTCTGTTATGAAGTATTCTCCATTCGTCTGTTTGTTTACATGTCTTTGGCAAAAAAATCCTCAGAACTTTATACTCAAATGCATGTAATCTTTACTGTTCCTTTACAATAAGAGTCCATCTTTCGTACACATGCAGTATAACTGCGAGAACAACAGTCGCACAGTGTGATATTTGACGATTCTAAAGGGATTTAATTCTTGACTCGATAATTTTTCTATTTTTCAGTCTTAATTGTTTTCTATGCTACTTGTAACATTATTTGGATAAAGCTCTTAACAATTTCAATTATTCCTACTAATATCTTCCATAAAAAATAATTTTTGTTATGGATTATTTTATTCCCAATATTTTACAAAATTAAGGAACACAGATTTTTTTATATTTCTTGCCAAAACATTACATTTATTATTTTGAATAATATATCATCGATTTACATATTATAAAATACAAATATAAGACATTTCTTAAAAAAACAAATATTTTTAATTTATCCCTATTTTACAAATGAAAAAATCGCATGTGCATATTATATTCTTTTTATATTATATGTTTTAATATAAACATTTCACATAGTATGAGGACAAATGGTATTTTATTTCATACACAAAACATATAATGATTATGAATTGTTTATCATTATTTTTCTAATTAAAAATTCTTAAATATTATTGTTCTTTTTTACAAAATCCATAATTTTATCATTTTACAAATATAAGAAAATACAAATGATCCTATATTTCTAAGGACATATAAATTTATTAAATATTTTTTAATTTCATTATTTTAAAAACAGGTATTCTAATTATTAGGAAGTATATTATGATTTCTATATTGTCATTATTCTATAAATTAAAACAAAAAGCACAATTGCTTTTCCATTTCTTACAGAAAAATGTTATGAATTTTTATTCTCATTATTTTGCACATATAAAGAAAAAATAAAGATAGTAATGTGGTACAAAAATATTAATCTGCTTAATCTGAGCCACTTTTGTCGGAATCTGTTGCCTCTGTATCTAAAGTAGGTGCTGAGCGCAGTGAGAGAACTTCTGTGTAATTATACCGTGCTTTCTTTTAGGATTATGTCCCAAGTTGGCCACGAAAGGAACAGAAGATATCAAAAGTCTGTGGAAATATCGGTGTTTGTGTTGACCCTCGAAGGTTTTCTTGTGAAATGTTCCCGATATCTTCTTCTATCTTTGTTTCTAGCGTCTTGTGCTTCTTCCGAAAGTTGACCAATCGAAAGAATACAAGAGGCAATAACAAGCTTGCCATGGCATAAAATTTTGTGCACACTGCTTGGCATATAAAACCAACTGTATTCTTTCAAATACAAATGTCTAGTTTCATCAGCTTACTTTCCAAAAGCAATAGCATTTATGGAAAGCCCACAACTCAGTGTTTCTAATGACATGAAAACGGCGAATTAGCTCAAAATTGACACCTGTTATTTGGGCAGTCTTTTCGGTGTTTCTGGAAAATCGACGAGCAGTGTTTCCATTAATCGTATTCCCTGCTTGGTGTGTTGGAATTTTCCACCAGTGGCCTGTCTCGTTCTTGAATCTATTCTGAATATACTTTTTCCTATTCTCAACTTTAGTTTTTATATACGATATACGTATATTGGTGAGTTGAAAAACTGCCATCTATCATCAACGCTCGAACTCTATCACCTGATAAACTCTTCGGTTTATCTAAATACAGCCGTCAACTCATTTACATTCAGATGCCTCGTGTATGCGATGCAAGGGATAATTATTTGACTATTGAAGCGGAGTCTTTTTCTTCCCTTATCATGCAACTTCATTTCAGCAGCAGTAGATATTTCTTCGAGGCTTGTTGACCGAACGAATTCTCGACGCTTCCGCCTTTTCGTCTTTTCACAACATTCTTCGAATTATTTTGATGGCCTACCAGAACTAGAAGGCGGTTGATCTGTAGAAGTAAAAGGCAGAGATCGACAATCGGTCATGGGAAGATTAATATTTTCTTGTAGCCAATCTGAATAATTTTCCAGGAATCTGCCACGACGACGATAACATTTGTTCCATCTTACTTCAATTTGCTGACACACACTTCTCATGGAGGCCTTTAATTCTTAATAACGACAGCAGAGACTATCACATGCTTAGTTTGTTTAAACACAAATTCATACACTGCATCACAACGTTCCCTTTTATCATTTCCAGACCAAACTTCGAAAATTGCGAACCAGGAAGTTAGGGGAACCATTGTGAAACAAAGAAGAATAACTAAAGAGACACAGATGAACGCAATTTTTCTCTTTTGTTTCCAACAGAAGGGATGTCAGTAAATAAAAATAATGCAATTAGAAGGCCATATACGTTCATATAAGAAAGTTCTAGTCTAAAATATCTGGATAATAAACTGAAATTGGAACACAGTTAAAATTCTTCTCTCATATTAACATTCTTGTAAATCTAAACAGATGAAACCTATCTTACGTAACTTACAGAACCCTAAACCAAACATAAATATCACAATAACACGTAAACCGACTTTATTCTCTACACAAAACAGCTCGATTGTTCAACCTGCTCAATAAGACAGATTATGCATCTGCGCGTGACTGTTGTGTTTGGACCTTATTTATGAGTCCCTGCGCATGCCTAGGAACAAAATATTTATACATATATGCTAACAGGTTTATTTACATTTAAATTACAAAATATCACTTTTATTAATTAACCTTGAAATTTTGAATTAAATCCCCCCTAGATTGTTAAAATAGCACACTGTGAGTCTGCCGCGGTGGACTAGTGGTTATGCTCCTTGCCTCTGGTCCCGAGGGTCGCGGGTTCAAACCCGGCCGCGATCGATGGATATTTTAGGGCGGAAAAATCCAAGGAGCAAGTCCTCCGGGAGGGACTTTAAGCTGTGGGTCCCAAGTCTGAAGATTTTCAGGCTCGTAAAAAATCCTTAAGCCTGAATGAAGAGGCCTCTAAGCAAAATTTTCCGAATTTTTCCGTCCTAATACTACCTTGGTTTCCTAGATGTCAGAATGAGGCGGAACGCTGACCACGAACCACTCAAAATGACATCTATACGAAAACAAGTGTAACTAAATTAGTATGGTTAAAATTCTTCCATGTAGGAGGAGAGCGCCTAAATCTCTGTAAAGGGAAAACATAGGCTTACAGTACAATAATACAACAGTTTATATATAAACTATATATATTTTTTATTTTTCAGTTTCATGTTTTAGACAGAAGTTGGGAGGACAAAGACCCTGTAATGCATAATACCACGCATTTCTAGAATTGAGTCTATGTTTAATTTTTTGCGCATCTCATTCCCATTTGTAACGAATGTTCCTAGGTATTTAAGTAAGTGGAATTATTTTTTGCTGTTAATTTTAGTTACTTTATCTACAATGGTTATATCGCGACACTTAGTCCCATGGACTAAGAACCTGAAGTCTAAAATAAGAGGTCTCGGAACAAAAATTGACGGCTTTCTCACGCCCAGCATTGAATTGCGACGATAATGGCCTGAAATGTATAAAGACCATCGTTAAATAAAATATACTTACCTCATATAAACTTTTTTGTAAGCACGCGTATTATTTCTCCGGTCCGATAGGTTCGGTGTTCTCTCAAGCTCTAAATATATCCAGCATATTCGTAGTGCCCTTTCAGTGCGATGAATTGAGACTTCAACTATAAGGAGAGTTACTCTCTCTATTAACCAGTTGTTTTTAAAATGGAAGTTCTCGCAATCTTGAAACTTACCAGTCTCTTAGGCTAGTAGTCAGTGTTCCTGACTACAGTTAATGAGGTCCTGAGTTCGACTCCTGGTCACGCCATACGGATTTTTCCTGAAATGGAATTATTCCTGTGGTTACCCATGATCTGGAATTTAGGTTAAGTTTAGGCTGAGGACTCTCTTGGCGTTTTATCATCATTTATCATCCAACATATCATCGGGGAGTCTACCGCTGTGGTCTCAAGGTAGCGTGCTGCCTTGTCACGCAGCGGGCCCAGGTTCGATCCCCGGTCGGGGCAGTGTTTCTGGATGAGGATTTATCGGGGTTTTTCCTCACATGTAAGACAAATGCTAGGAAAACTTTAAGGCCCAAACGGTCTCTGATATCAAATGACCATCATCATCATCATCATCATCATCATCATAATCCTTATCATTATCATCATCATCCTTCACCGGCGTGGAAAGCAACGGGAAGCTACCACACCTACAATTCCCTAGTAAAGCTGCAAGCATAGCATGAAAATGCTATGATTGCAGTGAATGACCTGCCTTCGGGCAGAATTACTATGGATGGATATCATCGGGGTAACGTAACTTCGCCTTCCAGATGCTCCAACCTGAGAAATGCATTACAATTTCGCAAATACCAGAGGAGAAAGCCAGAAATGTCATTAATGATATCCTGGTGCCATTGGACAAAATAAAAACAGTGAAAGTCCGTCACGCAGGAACTGCAATAAACTAAGAGAATTCCACGTCAGGTTGAATTTATGAAGTCGGCGCGGTGGACTAGTGGTTATGCTCCTTGCCTCTGGTTCCGATGGTCGCGGGTTCAAACCCTGCTGCGGTCGATGGATTTTTTAGGATGGAAAATTCCAAGGAGCAAGTCCCCCGGAAGGGACTTTAAAGCAGTGGGTCCTGAGTCTGAAGATTGTTAGGCTCGTAAATGATCCTTAAGCCTGAATAAAAAGGTATCTAAGCAAAATTTACCGATCTCAAACATCCTAATAATGACTTATTTGCATGCTACATGTCTCATTGAGTCAGTGTGTTGAATCATGCCAATCATGACATCTATGCAGAAATAAGGTAACTACATTAATTTGGTCTAAGGAGAGGCTATGACTCTACACTTGGCTATGCCATTATAGATAGATAGAATTTATGATCCAATTTTGTTAGTTTACGGAATATATAATTATTTCATTATTTAAATCGTATGTATCCAGTTACGTTGCTAGAAAACAAACATGACATTGCCTACAGTGTATTCAATAGTTTTCACAATATCATCCATTTTGAATTAAATTCTTCTGATATTCATTTGTTGAAAATCTTATATTTATTTAGCTTAGATAATCAAATATAAAAAATAAAAACTAGTGAAGTTCAGTGGTTCAGAGCAAACTCCAGGTATTCACCAATGTAGAGCGATAGTTTTTTCAAGATTTATTTAAATTCCTGATTCTTAAGGTTCCTATAATATATCATAAATCGTGAAGAATTATGTAAAATATTGTCAAATAACAGAAATAAAGTCTAATGTGGCTGAAAAGGGCAACATAATTAAAAATTGAAAAGAAGTTGGGTCTGATGGTGCCAGTGAGTTAGTTAAGTAGTTATTTAATAAGTATTAAGTCGTGTAACTCTCACCTCATAAACTCCTTGCAGATTATGAGGTGATATTTATAGCTACGACTCATTAATATTTACCCCAACAGAAAGCCTCATAATACTATTTCCCATAATATATTAAGTATTATACGTATCTATTAGACTTATACGAATGTGTTAAATAGCACAAAGAGTAGGGTGCGTGTAGGCAAACAGTTTTCGGATACTTTTGAAATCCACAATGGGTTGAAGCAAGGAGATACACTATCTCCTCTACTATTTCATTTTGTAATAGAGCCTGCCATCAAATCTTTAGAAGATGAACAAGGCCTACAACTCAAAGGTATTAATAAGCTGTTAGTTTATGCCGATGATGTATTACTATTGGGCGATAGCGAGGAGATACTAAAGGCCTTAGAGCAATTTATTACGACCACCAAATTAAAAACATAGATGTTAAATTTTGGACAGACGAGGTTAGGAGAGAACTCCAAAAGATTGGGATGGGCTGGATATGGGAAAAAGGGACTGTAAATCGCAAGAACGTGTGGAGAAAAATAAGGAGGAGGTACTTAGATATAAACCAACAAGATACTTTCGCCGAATGTACAGGAAAACGCTCACTATGTTTACAAAGAGACCTAAAACACGTCTGGGGAAAAGAATCGTATATACTCAACCTAGGATTTAAGGAGAGATCAGGGCTTGCTTGGTTTAGGCTAGGGGCATGGAAATTTCTAAAAATTAGCGACGATCACGATATGCGATTACGTCCAATGTGCGGGAACTTTGAAGATGAGATACATATATTAGGAAAATTGTAATGATTTAGAATACTGGAGACGTCAGTTATTACCGGAAAGATTTCTAAATTCAAATCGGGAATGATTGGCATGCTACGAGTTATTGGTAAATCCAGAAAATAGGATAAACCTCGGTAAATTTCTGGACAAAACGCGAAAAATATGGACAACACTCATTCATGAATAAATATATGTTATCAAAATGCAATACCATTAATTATTAAAAATTATATATAAATTAATCAGTGTATAATGCTATTGTGTTATTATTTAATTGTAATATTAATGTGTTTTCTTTATGTAATTGTAATGTTAATGTTTTTTAGTGTATAATGCTATTGTGTTATTATTTAATTATAATATTATTATTGTTTTCTTTATGTAATTGTAATGTTATTGCTTTTTTTGTTGTTTATTTTTCTTTACACTAGTAACGGACTGTCAACAGCATGTACGGCTTACTGCCCGTGCGACCCATATTTGTAAATAATATTGTATATATCTTACTTTTTGTCTAATAAAGTCCTACTACTACTACTACTACTACTACTACTACTACTACTACTACTACTACTACTACTAAAGGCCAACACGCACACACTATTGAGTAACACTAAGAAATTGGGACTGGAAGTGAATATCAATAAAAATAATTATATGGTCACAAAATACATTAGGCCCTATATAATGGAAATGAGGGAAATTTTGAGGAAGTGGCTGAATTCAAATACCTAGGAACAATAATCACAAACAGGAACGAGATGCACAAAGAAATTAAACATAGGCTCAATTCTGGAAATGCATGCTATTATGCATTACAGAGACTCTTGACGTCTGAACTCCTTTAAAAAAACGTTAAACTGAAAATATATATAACAGTTATTCTACCAGTTATATTATATGGATGCGAAACATGGTCTCTTACTTTAAGGGAGGAAAGAAGATTACGAGTATTTGAGAATAAAGTTCATAGGAAAGTTTTTGGACCAAAGAGTAGGAAGGGGGTAAACCCCCTAAAGATAGGAGGGATAGAAATAATAAAATTTTTACAGACAGATGAATGGAGAAGACTACATAACAATGAACTAAATGGTCTTTATAGGAACATATAATGAGAATAGTTAAGTCTCGTAGACTGCGATGGGCAGGACATGTGGCACGAATGGGAATGAAAGACGTGCATGGAAGCTTCTTGTAGAAAACCAGAGGGAAAACGCCCAGTTGGTAGACCAAGAATGAGGTGTGAGAATAACATTAACTATGATTTGAAGGAAGTAGATTGTACAGGGGATAATTGGAAAACATTAGCTCAGGATAGGGATGTATGGAGAGCGTATGTCCGCGCGGCCATGAAACTACGGGTTCAATAGTGCCAGTGAGTTAATTAGTTATCTATGTGTTTGTATAGAGCTTGCAGTTCCTAGTTTATTCTCATTCGCAGGACAACTTTAACTGTAGTCGAGCCACGTATCTTCCTCTTTAAGTGTCCCTTAAATGCAGTACTATAAATTCATTGTTACCATTTTTATTAGTAATTTTTGTTCGTTTTAAATTCTCAAAATTTTTCTTTCCCCGGTGCACACGCGTGTTCTAGACTTTCTGTTAATTTTATATTTATTTTTATACTTTAAATTTTAATTAATTGTAAACGAACTTTGGATTCTATTTGAAACTAGCTAATACCCGGTGTGGGCTGATATATTTAATACATTAATATGTGTTTATATTTTTAGTTGAATGAGTAAAAATAATTTCAATAAAGATCCGTTGAGTGGTTAAAATAAATTAATTCCGCTCGCGCAGCACATTCCCGGGGTTTCACCTTTAACCCATTCGCCTCATAAGACCAGAGGTACACTTGCTTAACTCTGCTGTTATACATTTTTCAATATTTTGTACATCCCTTGTCAGGGTAATTTTTTGTTAACATTTATGTATAGCAGAGGAATGCGTTTTGGCCTTCACCCTTATTGTGATCTCAAGTACCGTTATATTTTGTTTGTTTTGAACGTCTGAAAATAGACAATATAATTTACGGTGACTTAAATCCGGTTTCTGGGGAAACGCAGACTGTATTTTTGTATAAAGATTTATTTATACATACATATCTAAAAATCAAAACCAGTCTTCATCATGTTTTGGCAATTGTCAGTAGTTTAATTTTTTACTCCGAAATATCAGAAATTGATTAAATTTGTATGGCTGTTAACAGCCCATTGTTTTAGTAAATTCCGAAGGATTCTGTTGTTTTTATAAAAATATTTTAATTTTTACATATATTCATCGATCCTATTTAAGACAACGAAAATTACCATGACAGAAATTTATAAGCAAATATACCTCTATGTGTGTGTGTTTTAATGCTCTATCGGACGTAATTTATATACATTGTTCCGAAACCAAACTCGCCATATAACAATCGATTTTACAAAAATATAATCTATTTCATTAACCAGGATAATCGACCATTAGGAACGATGAAGAAAAAATTAAAATGTAATTAATTCCAGCTACTGCAATTATTGATATTTCGCTACGTAGCTAGATATATACCATTGAAATGAAACAATGAAGGTATTCTAAAAAAAAAACTCAGCGAAATCCTTCTTAGTAGTAGAGGTTTGCCTAAAAACGAATACTTGTTTCCCGCTAGTTTTACCCAATTTGTTGTTAAAAGGGGACTTCTACAAAATTTAAAATTTCTGTTAGCGTCCACCTTTTGCTAACATATGCCATAGTAAGTTTAATCGTTGTTTTGTTCACTGCTCTTAGGAAACGATTACCAGAATCCAATTTCTCATAGATTTCGACTAACAAGGGAACTGTCAATCATTGCATGCCAAAACCTACCTTGAAATTTCTCCCAGACAAGCGTTGTGATGTACCAAGATCGTATCCAAAAAAATATCTGCCGCTTGTAACTGCAAGCTCTACAACCAAGTACCAAATCTCTCGTTTAAGCTATAGGGAAGTAATACAACTGCTGAATTGGATAAACCTCACTATCTGCTGTCCGCGCCGCGTTCGGCCTCAATCCATCCGCATCTGCTCCGTATACTGGGTCGCCATTGCCGAATTCTGGCTTCGATTTCTGTGCCTTGCAGTTAAAAATGGCAGTTTTTTTTTGGACAGGGCCTTGGTACATCATAAGACTTCTCTAGGAGAAATTTTAATGTAGGTTTCGACATGCGTTGGTTGACAGTTCCCTTTAAAATGTCATTATTTGTAGTAACAATTTTAAATTCTTGCCAAATTAAATAATTGTATTTAGATATTTATAATTCTGGATTTCTTATTTCTTGCTCCATATCCCTGAGGAATTAAAATTCATTTTTTTTTTAAATTAGTAACTCTCTAATGTATGTTATACGATGATAGAATGCATAAGTGAAAAAATATATTTATTTAAAATAGATAGGGCTTAAGTCTGCATATTAATTATAACCTGTAAACTGGGAGCGAGAGAACTCAAGGTATAGTGGGAATTAATGCTGTACAGGAGAGAACGCGGCGGGACGATATACCTCGAAATATTTTGGATGGATTAATTTTTAAGCTTATTTTTTTATAATTTACTATAATAATCTTACGGGAATCATCTATACATTCCGATTGAGGGTCTTTCCACTTTTCAGCGGTTGCCCTTTTACCAGCCGGCCGCTGGCCCTTCACATCCACATGTGTCAATCACAGAGGTAGATGATCAACAGCCAGTGTAGGGTGACATGTGGATAGCATGTCGAGTCCCCCAGTCGTTATAGCTGGTTCCTCAACCTGGAGCCGCTACTTATTGTAGCTACCCAATTGCCTCACGATGCTCGGTGGGCACCGGTCCCATACTGGCCGAAATACCATGAGAAAATTTCTTCCCCCATGGAGACTCGAACCAGCGCAAGTCCCGTAGCTCTGCGCCAAGGCTTCCTACCTTAACCGCTCGGCTTAAATATGTCCTATTTGTGATCTTTTCTAATACTTTTTGCGATAGTGCGTTTTGTCGTACTTACAGCAATGGCGACCATGCTTGAAAATTCAATCTCCTACATTTCGGGATTGCCAACCTAAATAACTATATTGTAATATTACATTTACACCCATGTGCGGGAAGTAAAACCACTGCTATCTGTGTATACTACGTACAATGTATATACAAAAAAAATCCAATAGGTAGTGTTAATATACATTATACGAAACAAATCACTGCATTTTAAATGAACTGAACTTTATGAAACAATATAAAACAATAAATACGTACTTGGGCCTGTTATGAATAGCAATGGTCTGACGGCCTCTTGTACTTTCAACTAATAAAAATTGCCCACACTGTTAACGTTACTCAATTGTTTATAATGAACGCACATATTTCTAACAAAGATATTATTCTACTACTGTTTATTATTTTGAAAACACCATCGCGCCAAAAATAATGTACAACGCACGTTTGTGAAGTGTTTTACAGAATCTCGGAAAGTAAAAACCTCATTTCGCTAGGTTTTTAAACACTTTCCTCGATTCTGTAAATATCTCTTCCCAACCTTGCATCGTAATATACTATTTTCCATGCTAATGTGTCACAGTTCTATAAACGTATATCAAATTCTCCTTTTTATGGTAAAATTGGCTATTTAATGAGTGATAATTTGTATATTTATATAGTTGCTCACAATCTGGAAAAATTCGAAATAAGGGTTTGAGTGGAAAAGCATGCTTAGGGACACAGATAGGAAAGGCCCGTCACGCAGGAAGGCGTGGACTAAACGAATTCTTCAGCAAGTCGAATTTATGCACCGATTTTACTCTTTACAGAATATATCTTTCTTTTGTAGAATGCAGGCTTTCACGGCCGTTAGTTATGGCACTTGAAGATTCCAAGTTATTAGTCCGTGGTCTATAAACTGGGTTTCTCCCAGACGTTTCACCTCGGCTACGGAGGGCATCTTCAGTGGCTATTTCTTCTATAATGTTTTTCATGTCTAAAAAATAGCATTGCTCTTATGGAACAAATCTTGCTAGTAAACGTGCCCTTTTAAGCGAGACTTTAGTTAATTCATTTGAAATGTATAATTTAGTTAAATAGTTTCACTCACAATTTTGCCAAGAAGATGGGTGCTCGATTGATGGAACGTATAATAATCACACAATTATATATTAAAGTTAGGGGGTGAACTTACGAGGGCGGATCGGAAAGTAACGCACAATAATTTTTTTTAAGTTTAATAGTAAAAAAAAGGAAAAAAATCACAAATGAACTTACATCTTTTACCTACTTTTCGACATAGTCACCAACTTTCTCAACACATTTTTCCCATCGTGTTACCAGTTTCAATATGCCCTGTTCGTAGAAGTCCGTTTGGTTGGAGTGTAGCCATCTGCGCACTGCTGATTTCACTTCCACATCTGTCTCAAAGCGTTTGCCGGCCAGGAATTTCTTCATGGGACCAAACAGATGAAAGTCCGATGGTGCAAGATCCGGACTGTATGGTGGATGCTGGAGCACCTCCCAACCAAATTCGGCGATTTTCTGACGAACGACAGCAGCAACATGGGGGCGAGCATTGTCATGAAGAAGTTTAACGTTAATGTTGTGACGTTTGTCACGAATGGCACGATGCAACTTCACCAAAGTTTTAATGTAGGCCGCAGCATTCACAGTGGTCCCGTGTTCAGCAAAGTCCACCAATAAAACACCATGCATATCCCAGAACACTGTCACAAGCACTTTCCTGGCAGATTGAGTCACTTTGAATTTTTTCTTTACTGGGGAACCAGCATGTTTCCACTCCATTGATGCCTGCTTTGTTTCGGCGTGTAGTGGTACGCCCAGACTCATCACCTGTGACGATTCCTTCCAGAAAGTCATGTCCTTGTGCGGTGTACCGCGTTAAGTGGTCCAAGCTTGCCATCATTCGCTGGCCCTTGTGGTCGTCTGTCAGGTTCTTAGGCACCCAGCGAGCACTAACTTTACGGAATTTCAAATTTTCATGAACAATATCGTACACCGCACCATAGGAAATGTTGAACTTCTGCGATAAGGCTCGCAGTTGCACACGCCGGTCGTTCAGAATTGCCGCCTCAATGCCTCTGACATTCTGCGGGATTGCTGTCAGCCGGCCGGAGCGTGGCGAATCACTAAGGTTCACGCGTCCCTCTTGGAAGAATGTGCACCACCTGGAGACATTGCTACGGTCCATACAATCATCCCCATACACGCCACGCATGTCCCTGTGAATTTCACTGGGTTTATGCCCTTTGGCCCACAAAAATCGAACAACACTTCTCTGTTCCTCACAGATGGACGACTGTAGCACCATCTTTGTTGCATAGTTCAAGCTTCTCTCGCAAGAGGTGCACCTGAGAAAAAAATACCATCTGTAGTGAAAACTTCAAACTATATCTCTGTGAAATTTCAACATTCTAGCTGCAATACCAAGGCAGAAAAAAATATTGTGCGTTACTTTCCGATCCGCCCTCGTAATTACCGGAGCAGAGGCTAGCGAAGATGCCATTGAACTACCCTCTTTCAACGAAATTTGTAGATAATTATATTTCCATCTCTGTCACTCAGTCTGCGGCGTCAAGTGGCAACAGCGTTCCCATAAGAGCTATACTATTTTCTACACACGAATCCCTGGTCGGAAGCTCGACTGTTTCTGTAGCTGAGGAAGAAACGTCTCGGAGAAACACCAGTATAAAGACCACGACCTAGTAGCCAATCTTCAAGTACCACATCTTTCTTTTATTCATTAAATAGTATTTATCCAGTTTCATTACGAAAAAAAACGAACATGGCTGCTACTAGAGCGATTTTCAAATGTCGGGTGTCAGGTAAAGTTCCACTCGTAATAGATGGATTTCGTTGATTTTTAAAGAGTATATTTGCCGTTTTATTTTATGACATACACTGAGTTTCATTGCTAAATATAAAAAATTGCTTGCGCTAGAGCGTTTTTTATTTATATATTTTTTTAATATACGCTTCATGTTAACCCCTGCTGCTAATGGTTCGATTTTGGTAATTTCCGTTGTCGGGTATGTAGGATCGAAGAAGATTTGTAAGTTTTTAAAAATATATTTTCTTGAATACAACCTCAAAAGTGAATGTCACTACTGAAAAGAACTGATTTTCTTTTTCAGTGCCAGTCCATCGAAGCTGTGTGCTAAGATAGTAATAGCCTGCATCTGGCTGGTGTCAGGAGCTCTGGCAGCACCTATGGCGGTGGCACTGAGAGTTACTTTAATAGAATATACTAGAGGACGTTACAAGCCATTCTGTCATAACGTAACACTATCAGATGATGCCATGCTCTCTTATCGTGTTGTACTGTTGGTGCTGCAGTATCTTACCCCACTATGTATCATATCTTGTGTGTACATTCGCATGGCACTCACACTGTGGGGTTCTAAAACACCTGGAAATGCTCAGACTACCAGAGATGCAACACTTATGAAGAATAAAAAGAAGGTAACTATATAAAACTACAAGACTCTTTCATATATCATCTAAATGATGGTTCAGTGACTACTATACTATTTTTAGGTAACATGAAAGACTTTTAAAAGAAACCGTGTCCGAAAATGCTTCAGAATTATTTACTTCATACTTAATACAGGCTTTCCACTTTACAGCAGTTTGCCTTTGATTCCTGCTTTCCAGAGATTCCTATCTTCCCATCGTCCATCTTCCATACCCCTCCATCATGGCATCATATATTCCCTCATACCATGCTCTTCTACTTCTTCCACTTCTTCCACTTCTCCTTCTGCCTGGTACCATCCAATCCAACACCTGTTTAGGCCACCGGTCTTCCGGCATCCGTTGTACATGTCCATACCATTGTAGAGAGCTCTCTTTGTTATCCTACCGATAACAGTTTCTTGTACATCCATTTCTTGTGTGATATATGTATTTCGAATATGTTGTAGCCTGTATATTCTCATACTTCTCCGTAATCCATCCATTTCTGTCGCCAAGATTCTTTTCTGCATCCTTTCATTTTTTGTCCAGCTCTCTGATCCATATGTGAGTATACTTTCCATTATTGTCTGTATAATCCTTTTTTTTTGTTTTTCTGGTCAAATTTCTATTCCATAAAAGACCATTCAGGGGTCTAATCGCCTTCCTTGCACAATTTACTCTGTTAATATATTTTTCACAAGTACCAGATTTATCTATTATAGATCCAAGATATTTAAATTCTTCAACACGTTTAATTATCATATTATTTATTTGTACTTAACGTCTTCAGAATTATAATACAGTAAAATTTGTTCAAAGCAGAATCGCATGGGACCATTTTTTCCCCCATTAGACAACATTCCGCATTATAAGAAAACAAAAAATATTAACCAATCTTAGATTATAGAGTACCGTATATGTATTTTTACGTACCTTGGATTAATTGTAGTTCCGCTGCCGTTGGAAAGTGAAGTATAGCATGTACGGGCGACTTCGACGATAACGGTCCGTTTCGTCAGCGTTAAAATTGTCTCATAGTTCCGTACCCTGAAATTAAAGTATGCAGTTTCGGATTAGATTCACTAACTATACTTTCGTCTACATGCTTGGATTCTCCGCAAATTTTATTCCACACTACATTGTGTCGTCTTTTTAAAACTGTACAGCAACCTGAAGATACTTTGAAATCCTTATTCTCTAGGGATATAGCAAGAGTTAGAGCTTGACTTTGGAGCATCGGTCCGAAAATCTGGAGATGTTTTGATCGTGCACTTGTAAAACACTCCCACACTACTTCGTTGATTTCTTCATGTATTTTATTTATTTTACTTTGCTTTGCTTTCATCTTCGTTTGATCATCTCCTTGCATCCATTATTTTTTCTTTGTGTTTTTAAATTTCATAAACTTGGGTTTTTCCACATTTAAATTTAGTCATTATTTCGCGTACTGAGAGTTTATTTTTCTTTATCTTCAATCACTTTCACTTTTTCGTTTAATGACAATGATACATAGGATTTAGCTATATTTATTCCGGAAATTCAGAACGCTACCTGTGAAAGATACGTACACAATCGGTCTCAGATCTTAAAGCAATTTAAGATTTTACAGTGCACTGGTTATTTGGAAGGCAGATGTCGCACGCCAAATATTTGTTAAACGAAAGGTGTGCAGTGAGGCCGAAAGAAAATTTCAGATACAGGTAGAAAATCTACTTCACCCGTCGACAAAAATCATCCCTCAATGTTGTTTTGCCTAACGGGAATACAATGAAGTGGAAACTAATTTTTTCTCTCTCAGTTTTTCCGCCTTATACATTTTTTTAATGAATTGTGCAGAAATATCCTTCCGTTTCCGCGTTGGACAGATTTCGTTTTATACAAAATAAATACACGTAAAATTACTATTATTTCGCCGGGACCAATAAGTTTGTTCGCATTGGACAGATTTTCGCATAATTCACGTTTCCGATTAAACAAGTTTTACTGTATTAAATTAAATCCCTGGCATAATTCCGGAGAACAACGTTGACTGAACTGTTTTTGTCACCACAACCAATTAAATAGCAGTACAAAGTTTCAAGTGGTTGGTGTAACTCAAGTTCTCAACCTTCATTTAGTTTTTTGTTAACGGATTTCTCTAGTCATATGTTATGTATTTACTCAGTTGTCATCATGAGACTCAGTGGACAAACCCTTGGCACAAAGAAAAATTGTATTTCATAGCCGGGAATTGAACCCTGGACTCCAGGGTTACTTGTTGGATATGCTAACCATTACACCTCAGGAATGGTTTAATACTATCCTAAACCTTTTATTTTTTATTACTTTTTATTTATTGAATGGATTTCAAGGTCAAAATACTAAAATTAAATTATCAATTCAGTTTCAGCAACTGTTGAAAATATCCTCCGCAACTGTTTTGTCACACCTGTTCAAAGAATCCGAGCACGTTGCTGGCTACATCACAGGCAACTGTGTAAAATTGATTTTAGGTCATCTTTTGATTTGATTTTATATTATAAATGAGGGCTTTGAAATGAAAAAAAAAACACACACAATTGGTATTAATAATTCAGGTGATTGCCAGCCCAATAAACTAGACTTCCTATTTTGATCCATCTTACCAGGAAATGTTCATGGAGATCTATAATTTCATGTGAGAAGTGAGTAATAGCTGCCACCTAAAGCATCTGTTTACCAGACTGTTACATACAGCATTCTGACAATACACATTAATAATAATTCTATCTATCAAATAATATATTTCCAAACATGGATTTATGTATGAACGTTTTGTTCATAACAATTGTCTCCACTGTAATCCCTTCTTCTTCTTCTTCTTCTTCCTTTCCAGGATTAGGTCAATGCGACCTGTTCCTGTCTCAAGTCCATCGTTTCCTTGGCCGTCCCAAAGATCTTTTTCCATGTGGTTTGTAGGCGTTGATCTTTTTGGGTAATCTTGTATTGTCCATTCTTTCTAAATGTTCTTTCCATTAGCATTTGTGCTCATCTAGTTTATCCAGTATTGAAAATACCTCCAGTTCATTTCTTACTGATTCATTATGTAATCTATCCATGCGTGTACATCCTTTTACGGATCTTAAAAATTTCATTTCAGTGGCTTGAATGTGTGAGATATCTTTTTTGTAAGTACCCAAGATTCAGATCCATATAAAAGAACAGGAAGAGCCATAATTTTATAAAACCTGAGTTGACGTTCTCTTCGACTCTTTCGGAAGGTTCTTCTTATGGTGCCACACATCATTTACTGTAATCCATAATATTTGTAATTTAGTCAATAAATCACTCTCTTTAGTTTGTTTTTAACCCATTTACCTTAGATGATGAGCTCTTCATTGCGTGTATTACAATGATTCTGAACTCAGATGTTGACGTGCATTCAGGCTGCGACATATATCATGTATGGTAGCCCATCACTGGTCTTGCCTTCCTTTGGCCAGCAACCAATCGAAGGGACTATTATTATGCTTTCAAGTCTTATACGAGAATTTCCCATATGGGAAAATTTTCTATAGGATCGTAACAGGCCTTGGCCTAATACTTGGAAGAAGAAGAAGATTAAAATTATTCATCCACTGAGATATGGCGAATACCAAAGTTAAACATTTTTATTAAATTGCTTCTATACTCACTTTATCTAATATTGTGAGTTTTTTTCTTGTGGCAGTCCTTGAAAATCAATATTTAATATTTTTCCTTTGGCATGTAAGTTGCTTAAACGATAGTGCTTGAGAATTAAGTAAATTTTAAACAGAGGTTGGTTTTTCTTAGTGCTGAGCAATATTTTTTATCTGATCCCAGGTACTTATGTTGGCATTATTCTTAGTAAAGAGAAGTATCTTTTGAAAATGATAGTAAATGAGAACAAGTAGGTTGGAGAAGTATTAATGACATACAGAATATCCTTTATAAACCTCTTCCAATGAAAATTGATCCCTGAAGTTGTTATAGAAACAAACATCATATTAGCCAAAGATGACCTTTTGATATCCACTGCCATGGAAACCGTTTCATCATCATATCTTAATGTCACACTTTATATTATAATCTCTATTCACAGAGTTGAAGTATTTCATTAATTACTTTCTCTGTTTTTTGTTCTGGTTGCATATTTTAGAATATTTAAGTAGTGTATGAATTATGTTTTTATAGTGTAGTTCCATAGTTATAATCTGAAATATGTTTTAAATTAATGTCAAAGTTATATAAGTGTAAGCATTAGTGTTGATTAATAATGGTTATGCAGTCCGACACTACAAAATAAAAGTAGGGAAAGGAATACATTAGGCAATATAGAGAAACAATTTTCAGTTTGAAAGAATATTTTGAAGAAGAAAATAAAAAAATAGGGTCCTCTGATGTGTTACAAAAGTAGTGGAAGGAGTTTAAGGTGCTCTAAGTTTAAGTATGTCTACAGTGAACCAGATAATAATAAACAAATGCTCTGATGATAATTTTAGTGAATCTACTGCCATTAATAGCACTCCTGGAAAATGTAGGCCCAGGAAATCTACAATATGAGCTTTAGATTATATTTAATAAACAGGATCTTCTTGGTATAAAACTTGTATTACACATGGTCAATAAAAACCCAAATCACCAATTCAAAAAGTTAAAAGAATCAATGTGTTTCAGCAGATAATGGTTTCAAGATAATTATAGTGTGGCTACTGAAATGAGTTGATTTCTTTTAACTTTTTTATTTCGTGATTTGGGTTTTTATTGACTGAGCTTTAGATTAATTTACAAATATGGGATTTGCGCTCATATATATATCTCATATATATATATATATATATATATATATATATATATATATATATATTATAAGAGAAAGAATATTCCATACTGCAGAAGCTGAACAAATTACTTAAGGAAATATACTTATTTTATGGGAAGAAAAGTACTGTATTGAAAAATATTTAATGAGCACAATGATATAACTCTCCGGGAAAGTAAGCTTCTCAATTAAATTATTAATTGTTGAATGCAGGCTTTCACAGCCGGTAATCATAATGTTGAGTGATTCCGGGTTATATGGCCGTGGTCCATAGTTGGTGTTGATACCAGACGTTTCGCCCTCAACTGCGGAGGGCATCTTCAGTGGCGAGTGCTTCTAGGCGTGTTTCCTGGTCGGAAGATCTACTTAGAGTGAGCGCTGCGGACGTTGTATTAGTGGTGGGTGCAGGGTGAGTGGGCGTGGCATTAGCCAATCAGCAAGAGCCACGCCCACTCACCCTGCACCCACCACTAATACAACGTCCACAACGTCCGCAGCGCTCACTCTAAGTAGATCTTCCGACCAGGAAACAGCCTAGAAGCATTCGCCACTGAAGATGCCCTCCGCAGTTGAGGGCGAAACGTCTGGTATCAACACCAACTATGGACCACGGCCACATAACCCGGAATCACTCAACATTATAAATTATTAATTATTTATCATCCTGAAGATGATATTTGACAGATTGAAATATGGTCATATACAAACCAGACCAAATCTTAGTCCTGGAATGATGATAATATTCATGGTACGATGAAGACACTTGTTGTTAAAGGCAGAATATTGGTAGTCCTTTATTTTGGGTCATTAAACCAAATTATGTTTTTCTGATGGAGAACATGCCTTACCATTCCATAGAGAGTTAACAAATTACCAAGTTTGAGAAATAAGAAAAGATGAATTATTTAAATGGTTGTAAATAACTGACATACATAGTGACAAAGAAGTAATGACAAAAGTAGATATGATAGAAATTGTTAAAGTTTACAAACCGAGATTTGGACAATACAAAATTTATAATATATCTGATGAAAATTCTGTCATATTATGATGATGGGCACAAATCAAAGGTCATGTAACCAAAAATAAGGTGGAGATTTAATTAAGGAGGCAGTATCAAATACTATAACTGGAACAATGGATTAGTGTTGATTTTCAAGTGTGGGACACAATTCAAAAATATGGAGAAAGTAAAGAATTTAAGCAAAAGCTAATAATAAATCTGGTTGATGATTACATTATATTTAGTCGTTAGAACATTATAACACATAGTATACCTCAAATACCTGTAACAAACATTCATATTTCTGAATGAATATAAAATTCATTGACAGCAATAATATGTATTTATCTAAATTTTCATTTAGTATGCAACATATCAAATAAAAACATCCCTTTAAATTTTACATATATGTGAATGCTGACTGACAAATCAGTAAACAACTGCCAGGGATTATCTATCTTTTCTTTGGAAGAAGTGTATTTGCATGGATTTGATAGAACATGTTTTTTTAGAGTGTAGAATGCATTTTGTTGTAATTGTCTTATTGTTTTTTAAGTGACCACAAGTTAACACAATGAGTACTTGTAAAGTACGAAACAAAATTTGGGGCATTTGCAATCTATTACCACTTTTCACAATGTTCTAGCTTCAATAGTTGAAGAAATAAAACTTGATATTTTGAAATAATTCATGTGCATGGTGCAATGTTTTGTATATCCTTCAACATAATATTTTTTACAAATGTATAGAGTCCCATAAAGCTGATATTTCAGAGCAGGTGACCATAAATCAAGAAGAGGTACTTTTACAGACTGAGAGAAATATTATACTTTAAATTCTTATTTCTATCCTCCTATCAATGTTTGCCCTACAACTAAATCCACCAAAATGTTGTTGGTATTCTCCCCTTTATCGAGTTTCTTCACTGCATTTATTTTTATTCCTACTATCACATTGTTGCTTTTTGTTTTGGAGCTAGATATTTTTCTCTGCAGTAAATAATCTTACTAAAACCTTCCTTGCATCATGTCATTTGATAGCTATTTACTTCAAGTTTTTTTTTTAAGAAAAGTAAGTTTTTTTATTTTCTTAAATAAAATCCATGCTCAAAATTTCAGAGACAATAATGTAGTAATATCGATTGCTTTATCTCTCCTGCTTCTTTAAAGTTTACCTTTTGCTCATCACCACAAAATGTAACTTCAACCCATTTGTGATATTTCAGTATGGCTACAGGAGGAAAGAATATACTGATGTATAACTGGATTTGTTAATGGATAAATGTATAAAAATTCACAGTAAACTTTATAAATAATAAATATATAAGGCATGAGGTGTAGGACTATCATAAATATTGGAAATGCTTTCTGAAAAATTCAATTACTTCAAAAGTTATAAAGATTAGTGAAAGGGCTTTAAAGGAAGTCAGAGTGAGCGGCAAAATACTCGAGGTTCATATACACACAAAAACAGCTTCAGGTTGAGTGTATTTAACTTCTAGATACATAAAAATATAATATTAAGGCCACAAAAGTAACTAATTTATTGTGCAAAGTATGATTCAGAAAAACTGCACTATCTGATTTTTCAATATTTCAGAAAAAAACTGCTATAGTGTTAAATAAGTTGGTTTGAATGATGATAATTACAAAATAGTTGTGATTTAAAATTGTAGGTGATCAAGATGCTGGTGATTGTTGTTGCTCTGTTTGCTCTGTGTTGGCTTCCACTTCAGACATACAACGTTCTTCAAGACATCTTCCCAGAGATTAATGGCTACAGATATATCAACATAATCTGGTTCTGCTGTGACTGGCTAGCCATGAGTAACAGTTGCTACAACCCATTCATCTATGGAATATACAACGTATGTATATTATATAATTACAATAGATTAGATTAGATTTATTTAGCCTAATCTAATTACAATAGGAAGTAACATGAGATCCTTCTTAATAAATAAAAGCGAATCTGTTGCATCTTACTTCATAAAAGTTGAATTCTATTAGGACATGTTTCAAAATACTAGTGTTTCATCGTTAGCTTGTCCAGACTGTGCTGAAGATAAAACACAAGTGTTTTGAAACATGTACTAAAAGAACTCAACTTTTATGAGGTAAGATGCAACAAACTAGCCTTATTTACTATCAACTATTATTTCTATTTAGTCCACCGCTGTGGTCTCGAGGTAGCGTGCTGCTTAGTCACGCAGCGGGCCCGGGTTCGATTCGCAGTCGGGCAGGCTCCTGGGTGAGGTTTTTTGGTTTTTTTTCCTCACCTGTAAGATAAATGTCAGGAAGATTAGACCCAACGGTCCCCGAAAATCATTCGGCCATCATCATCATCTTTATCATTATCATCATCATCCTTCACCGGTGTGGAAAGCAACGGGAAGCTACCACACCTATAATTCCTAGTAAAGCTGCAAAGCATAACATGAAAATGCTATGATTTCAATGAAAAATCTGCCCTCGGGCAGAATTTATGGATGGAGGGATGGATGGATTTCTATTTATGACTCTTTGTTAGCACAAAAAAAATAATAGTAGGATTAAGATTCTACAGATTTAACCTATTCCATTTCTTATCACATGTCACAGATACTGTAAACGATTTTTTTTTAAACATTGTGACTTAATCTCAGTTTCTAAGCAACGAAAATAGGGAGAGAAGTATGACATACTTTCACTCTCCTTAACGGTGAGAAATATTACCTATGGTAGCAATAAAACTATGAAATTTATCAGCTCGACTGCGTGAGATGCACCAGCTATAACAAAAGTCAAAGAAACCTATAAAAACAATAAATTATTACAAAAATGGAAGTAATATAATGTCCACATTTTTTACAGCGATCTCGTAATTAGATTTTTTATGCTACCAACTGAATTACTCTATAACAATTTTAAAAATTTCCATATTTACTAGTATCTAATCAACTAAGTAACTCACTGGCACTATCGAACCTGCACTTTCATGGCCGAGTGGACATAAGCTTTCCATACATCCCTATAATTAGCTAACGTTTTCCAATCATACCTCAAATCATTGTATTGTCCCTCCTCATTCTTGGTCTACCAATTGGGCGTTTTCCTCTGGGTTTCCTACAAGGAGCTTCAACGCCCCACTTTCATTCTACATTCGTGACACATGTCCTGCAGATCGCATTCTACGAGACATAACTGTTTTTATTAAATCTGTTTTCCTATTTATAATATCATTGTTATTAATTACAATTAAATAAGATCTTAAATATAATATTGTGCCTATAATATAGAAGAATTGTATTACCCCACTCTTTCCATGAAACCTATCAACAACAAATTTTCAGAATAAATTTGTACATTATTCAATAATCACCATCCCTTAAAACGACAGTAAGCATCTTCACATAATCTTCTGGACTGTTTCGTCAATAAACTAGAAATTGTCTCACTAGGGGCATAATATGTATATCTTTTGTTTTTCAAACCATTTTGCATTCCACTTACATAATTGCTAACAATGCAATCGATATAAGCAGAAAAGAGTTTCTATGACAATTCCTTTATTTATTTGCATATGACCTCAATAAATTAGCTCCAACAAGCTATAACAATTAAAAAATGAAATAAAACTGACACTTTATTCACGCCTTGGATATATATATATATATGTTATATTGCAGATTTTCGCGGATATAAGTATGAATATGAAAGTTTTATTGGGTTTTCCGCGTCTTGGATTCAAGTTCGGCCTCTGGCCAATGATTCCAACGTTTCGGCATGATCCCACATGCCATTATACATAGAGTTTTCGCTGTGGTCCGTTTCCGAAGACGTACACCCATCCAACCTTGGATGGGTGTACGTCGAAAACTCGATGTATTTTATTATATAAGACCTAAACCTGTGACTCGAACTTATCATTCCTTGATAATGGCATGTGGGATCATGCCAAAAAGTCAGAATCATTGGCCAGAGGCCGAACTTGAATCCAAGACGCGGAAAAACCCAAGAAAACTTTGATATTCATATATATGTATATATATAATATATAGACCATACAATCGAAACACATTTCCTCATGATACATTTGTAACTTTGATATAAATACCTACGCCCTTATGTATCTCATGAAAATGCATTTGTTTCCCTCACTTAATGTAGGACTATAATTAGTACTATTTTTATGGATCATGCCATAAAATACACAAATATTTTGGAATGTAAAAAGTCCTAAGTGTTGCATATAAATGAACCTAAAAAAATGGGTAAATATTAATACATAAAAACAAATGAGGATAAATTGTAATAGGTATACAATTAGGTCACTGTAAAAGGCAATTTTCGGATTATAAATATTGTTTATTGACAGATAATATAAAATATTTGCAAAATAAAATTCAGAAATATTTCCTATTGTACATTGTAACCCAAAGGTTTCATACCAAAAGAAAACATTTGTAGTAGCAGTAGGTAGAAGGCACAAAAGAATGAAATAAAAATCTGAAATAATAAAATTAATTATTCTAGTAGTGGCAATGGTTTACTTAACAATGCTCTTAAATAACTCAGGTCATTAGCATTGCAATTCAAATTTGGTGATGAAAAGGCAAACATTTTTTTTTATGAGAGGTTCCTTATTCCAGACCGAAAGTTTTTTTACATGTAACAAATATAGATTGCAGGCTTCTGATCACAACAATTATAGGGCATTTGGTCGTACTTTACCACTAGTTCTCATCCCCACTATATTTTGGAGGGGGTGTTTCTTTCAGCAGTCGTTCCCTAAGGCAACTGACACCACGTGCTTTCTGTCAATGTTACGGCTGCGAAACGCATTCCATTCTACAAGTCATTAGCCAAGAGCTGGTTTGACAGTTGAATGAAAGCCGGCTTCGTTTAAATGTATATCTTTCTCTGCTTTCACTGCATGACCTTCAGCGGTAAAGTAAAACCAAATGCCCTATATTACACATCCAAGTTAACTGTTCACGGACGGAGGGGAAGAGTTTTAGCGCTAGTGTCGCCGATCTACTGAATCTGTGGAAGGGATGTAGGAGAAAACTGTACATCCGATCACGTATTGAAATTTTTCAACTTCAAATGTGGGGGAAGAATCTCTAAACACATGTGAAAGAACTTAACATGGTTGTCAAATTAGTCATTTAGGCACAGATCGCCCAAGCGGTCGAATCATTTAAAATCACAGTATTTGTTTGTCTCTCTGTTACCAGCTTCACAATAAATCACAAGTGGCAACATGTAATGAGAAGGGCAAGGGAGGGACAGCTCATTCCTAGACGTAACCCCAAAAGTAACAGGGTTGTCAAGTTAGTCATCTGCCACTGACCGCGGCAGAACGACGGATCATTAAAATACATAGTATTTGTCAGCTCTGCCAATTAGGCAACATAATACAAAGGACAGGAAGTGGCAACGTAGTAAGGAAGGGAAAGAGAAAGACAGTTTGCTAGTTAACATACTTTCCGCCTGCACAAAACACTTGGATGGTAATAGTAAGGTCGCATTTCAGTTAGATTTTTGTCCCTCCTATCCTATTCCTGAGTTTAGCCTAATTCTGTTTCAATAAATTAACAGTAGGAGTAAGACCTACAACTCAGTGGTGTTAATATATTTTCTGTTTATCTGATGATGTATCTATCCTTCAACCATAATATAAACACACGATCACAACTAACCGCTTACTTAATAGGCTATACCGCAACATATTACATCCCATCACTCACGTTATACACTATCTACAATTCTCGCAATGGAATTTCCTATCACAGGAAATCAGCGGCTACCAGACATTAGCATATTTTAAAAGAAATCTAAATTTATATTTCCTCTTTACCTTAGCCTGATCATTACCTCATTTAAGATACATTTATTAATTTGTGTTTCTCGTTTAATTTATAATATTTCAATTATTCTTCTTCTCTTCTTCTTCCTTCCAAGTATTAGGCCAAGGCCTGTTACGATCCTATAGAAAATTTTCCGATCCTTCCGCGAAATTCTCGTATAAGACTTGAAAGCATAATAATATTCCCTTCAATTGGTTGCTGGCCAAAGGAAGGCAAGACCAGTGATGCGGCTGCCATCTTCTAGCCTCTGGTCAGGCTTTTCTGGAGAAGAAAAAGAATATAAAGGAAAGAATAAATGGAAGAAAGGAAAGATTCCCTAGCCCTCGGATGCCCTAATAGCGTTTGGGGTCGAAAAAAAACAAGAGTTAACCAAGAGAGGTTGAATAGTAAAGTTAAAAGAGTGCAAACACAAGTAAGTGGAAGAAATGTTTTGCTCAGCTTGGGCACCTTGTGGTCGCCATTCACATATCCCCTAGATGAGGACCCCTGAGGCTTATTTCTATTATTATTTTTTTTTTATTGCGGATGAGCCCATGTACTTAGAGGCGTTCCTTTGAGCCCAAATTCCTTTCATTCTTCTGCTATGAGCTTGTTTTCTATCATCTTTCCAAGTTGTTCCAGTTTTTTCTTCGGTTTGTCCTCTTATTATTATTATTATTATTATTATTATTATTATTGTTATTTTTATTATTGTTATATTATTATTGTTATTGTTATTACTGTTATCATTATTATTATTGTTATTGTTATGATTGTTATATTATTATTATTATTATTATATTATTATTATTATTATTATTTATAGTTATTATTATATTCATAATATAAATTAATTTATACATGAAATTTTCACTGTAACTTTAACTTCATTTAACCTTTTACACTTAACATCGTACATAGATACTCGCTATTAAATGTACATGCATAACACGGTTTTGAGAGGATAATTTACAGACAGCAGAAATGTAAGTCGCAGAATCAAGTGCATTAGAGGTTGAAATGGCGATAGAAAAATTGAAGATGTATAAAACATCAGGATCGGATGAGATCCCAGCACAACTGATAAAATCAGGGGGAGAAAAAATGATGGATAAGATACGCCGTTGCTTAGTATGGTTTGAAAAAAGAAGCTCTTCCAGATTAATGCAAAGAATCGATTATCGTACCAATGTATAAGGAAGGAGGCAAAACTGATTGCAACAACTGCAGGGGCATCTCATTGCTTTCAACTTCGTACAAAATTCTAACAGATAACATATTAGTAAGCAGACTTATTCCCTATATTGATGACATTCTAGGAGATCATCAATGTGGATTTAGAACAAACAGGTCCACAACAGATCAGATTTTTAGTATAAGACAGCTTTTAGAAAATAAATGGGAATGTAATGGTACTGTACATCAACTAAACGTAGATTTCAATAGGGCATACGATTCAATTAAGACAGAGAAGTTATATATTATCCTACTGGAGTTCGGAATTCCTAAAAAATTAGTTAGACTTACACGAATATGTCTAAATGGTACAACATGTAGGGTGTGAGTAGGCAAACAGTTTTCAGATACTTTTGAAATCCCAATTGGTTGATGCAAAGAGATGCACTATCTCCTCTACTATTAATTTTGTACTAGAGCATGCCATAAAATATTTAGAGGATGAAGAAGGCCTCCAACTCAATGGTATTAATAAGCTGTTGGTTTATGCTGATTATGTGGTACTATTGGACGGTAGTGAGGAGATACTAAAGACCAACAGGCACACACTATTGAGTAACACTAAGAAATTGAGACTGGAAGTAAATATTAATAAAACTGAATATATGGTCACGCATAGAAATATGTTATATAATGGAAGTGGACAGTTAATGACAAATGAGGGAAATTTTGAGGAGTGCGTGAATTCAAATACCTACCTAGGGACATTAATCACAAATAGGAATGAGATGTACACAGAAATTAAACATAGGCTCAATTCTGGAAATACATACTATTATGCATTACAGGGCTCTTTATGTCCCCACTCCTTTGAAAAAGATTAAACTGAAAATATATAAAACTGTTATTTTACCATTTAGGCTATATTATATGGATGCGAAGGAAAGGAGATTACGAGTATTTGAGAATAAAGTTCATTGGAATTTTTTTTTTTACCAAAGAGGGATGAACTGACAGGTGAAGGGAGAAGACTACATAACAGTGAACTACATGGTTTTATAGGAAGCAAGATTTAATAACAGTTAAGTCTCGTAGGCTGCAATGGGCAGGACATGTGGCACGAATGGGGATAGAAAGACGTGCATAGAAGCTTCTTGTAGGAAAACCAGAGGGAAAACGCCCGGTTAGTAGACCAATAATGAGGTGGGAGAATAATATAACTATGATTATGAGGGATGTAGAATATAGAGGGAATGATAGGAAGACATTAGCTCTGGATAGGGATTAATGGAGAGCTTATGTCCACGCGGCCACGAACCTATGGGTCCGATAGTGCTAGTGAGTTAGTTAATTGCATACAGAATCTGTACTGTTAATATCTATTTGTACATTTGTGCTGGTTGAGTGAAGATATGTCCTTATGGCTTTAATTCAGATAGAATAAACAAAACATTATTACTATTATTTTTATTCTTAATCTTTGTATTATTACTATTATTATTGTGATTATTATTATTTTGTTATTATATTATTATTGTTTTTATTATTGTTGTTATTATTATTGTATTATGTTGTTATTATTGTTATTATTATTATTATTATTATTATTATTATTATTACTATTGAGATAGCGAGGTGATGCAGAGGGCCAACATCTACAGTCTTTTAAGTAACACTAAGAAATTGGAATTGGAAGTAAACATCAATAAAACTAATTAAATGGTCACACAAAACTCGTATTAAATACATTAATGAAAATAATTGACAGTTAATGACACATGAGGGAAATTTTGAAGAGGAGGCTGTGTTCAAATACCTAGGAACAATAATTACAAACTTGCGATGGCGAGGACATGTGGGGTAAATCAAATGGTATAAGAAAAATGGCATGGGATCTTCTTTTGGGAAAACCAGAAGGATAGTGCCCAGCAGGCAGGCCAATAATGAGGTGGGGGAATGATATTAACCATGAATTGAAGGAAGTAGATTATACAGGGAATGATTGGAAAACATTATCTCGGGATAGTGATGTATGTCCGAGCGACCATGAATATACCCGTTCGATAGCGCCAGTGAGTTAGTTGGTTTTTGTAGTATTTTTATTTTCATTTTTACAAGATTTTTTATGTGCAATTGATGTGTCTGCTTTATGTAGTTTTAAGTGCTCAGAATACATTCTCTAACTAGCAGTATAATTGTTCACCTACTGTCGTGCTTTATGAGATTTACTACATTTTGATGTGGACTGAAGTCTTTGACTTTTGACACATCTATTATATGACAGCCAATTTTTACGGTATTCATAGTCTTGGCAGTTCGACATTGAAATACTGTATGTGATTTGGAGGCTCTAGTTTTATGACAGTGTAACATAGTTACTCTCTCAAAATTACACGTTTGTTTTCATTGTATATATATATATATATATAATAATAATAATAATAATAATAATAATAATAATAACAATAATAATTAATAATAATACCACAGAGGATATAAAATAAAAACACATATGTATAATCTAGAAATATACACTGATGGAAGTAGGATACAAGGCATGGTTGGAGCAAGCAGCAGTATTCTATAAACAAGGTGTATTATTACACAGAATTAAAGCCAAACTGCACGATAAGTGCTTCCAATAATCAGGCTGAACAGATTGCAATTTTAAAAGCATTGGAAGCCCTACCCGAACTGGACATCATGCATTGGGAAAGAAATGTCGCCCTTTATACAGACAGCCTAATAACATTAGGATTTATTAAACAAACAATTCCAAACATAATTTTCTAATAGGACAAATACAACACAAACTCGGAAGCCTTAAACAACAACAATGGGTCATACATTTCTCATGGATCAAAGCGCACGCAGGATTCATCGGTAATGAACTAGCTGACAAATATGCAAAAGAAGCTGCTCTTGAAAACAGCACAAACCTAGTATATACCAAACAACCCAAAACCTCAATCGTGAGTGCTGTCAAGGAAGAAGGACTTCAGCAATGGCAACAACAGTGGGACAACACAACCAAAGGCTCCCAATGCAAACGATTCCTTCCTTCTGTCATCCTCAGAATGAAACTAAACATACCTATTAACCCAGCAACAACAGCAATTATAAGTGGACACGGCAAAACGAAGGCATATCTCTACAGGATTGGCGCAATAGATGATCCCACTTGTACCTGTCTTCAAGAGGAACAATCCGTACATCTACTCTACAGATGCCCACATCTACGAACTCAACGGGACGAGATGAAACTGGCGATTGAGCTAGAAAAAGCACAATGGCCAGTACCCGAGCAGCAAACTACTATCAAGACACATAAAGCATTTTTTCCAAATTTATTAGAAACATGGACTTTAGCACCCTATAAACAAATTGTATCACCAAACAAACTTTGTAAATATTGTATATATTGTAAATATTGTATTACCAAATAGGCAGATATCAGGTTAAGTTAAAAATAATTAACAACATGTAAACAAGATCCATAATGCCAAATTAATTTATGTAAATAAAAACAGAGTATGTATTATTACGCTATGTAATGGGGCATAGCGGAAAAAGGCGAATTAAAAAAAAAATAATAATGTCATAGATGGTCAGGATTTTTTCCTTTACGTTATTTCGGCATAAATAAACACGCAGATGTTTGTTTAAAATCTCACTTAACACTTTATTTTCTTCTATAAATTATTAAACTATTAATCATAATTTTCTTTCACAATTAATCATCTCTCAATGTCTATCTCATCACAATTATTTCACCGTTACTGATGAATCCGTTCACAACAATTTCTCGTTCACTTAACTTCACGCAGTCCAACCTTCGCCTCAGATTATATAGGCGAGTGGACGGAACACTTTACGCCCAGGGTGGGGACACTTCCACGTGGAAATTTTTCGACACCGATCTTTCCCGAACGGGGAAACAGAGACTCGTAGAATCGTCTGGAATGAGGACCTAGACATTTCGATGTTTGCGTGGGCCTTTTGACTCGCGATTGGCGACTCGCATATCTGTTCTAATCAATGTGAGATCGCCATTCTAGCCTTGCCTGCATAATATAAACGTCGATATATGATGTGTAACATATTGATTATAATGACTATTTAACTCATGCCCCAAATGGGAGTCAATGACCAATCACGTTTCAATGATTTCTGTTTTACAACCAATCAGAGTCGTGTTTCACCAAATATTTATCAGTGTTATAATTACCATATTAAAGAAAGCTCCTCCTTACAATATTGCGTTCCTTTGGCAATAAATAGCATGATCTGGTTGCAGTGATAAACAAAAGAAGCAGTAGAAGCGTACCTATAGTTTCTCATTTGTTTTCAAACATCGCCGTTTACATTAAATATATAAATATTTTAAAATAACTATAGTTAAATAATGATTTGTGAGTAAACAGCTTATTATTTTATTCGTTAAATAGTCCTAACAAATGCCACTCTTGATTTCCAAATTCTCTAGATAAATTCACTCCTCACTTCGTGAGTCGTGAATTTATCGATAATTTGGAAATCACTCGTGGCATTACTTATGATAAAGATATCTCAGTAGATACGTATCACTCTAGTGGTTCATTTCCAAGTGATAGTGACACTCATTCATAACACATTGTTATCATTTGTAGAATTATCAACAGTAATCTAACAAC
>JASPKZ010001254.1:0-30000 GCA_030220185.1 Diploptera punctata | reverse complement strand
CTCGCAAACATGTTGATTATGATTTCTGCGCATGGTGAAGTCGAGCGCAATGCCGCATAGCCAGGACCTAGTTAGTTGTTATTCTGCGTACTTTCCTTAACAGTACTTAAATTTGTTCTTATGAGAGTAATATACATGGACTTTGAGTTCTTTTAAAATAACTAATATGATCAACGTGTTATAGAGAAGTTAGGGTGAATAGAGAAAGGCTTATCACATAAATACCTTATGCTTTTTAAAAATAATGTTAAAACTGTGAGCTTGTTACAATACATATTTCAGTAATGTTTAAATATATAAAATTACATGGAGTTTGATGTGACATGGTCAGTAGGGGCTTCATAACATATCCTTTAAGATAATAAACAAACTTTGTATGACGTCAAAAAAAAATAAGCATATTACGATACTGATTGACCAAAACTAGAAAAATGAAATCTGGTACTGTACTTTATCTCATGATCTGTCTTAATTTTGTAGAGTTAATCATGCAAGCTTTGAAAAATACCATAGACTTGGAGTTTTCGTGTCTTGTACAGAACTTTCTTCAAGATATCTTCTAACCCACATACACACATTATAATGGAAAATATCTGGAACTTTAACAAATTTTATAACCTTATCATCTATACTTATAGGAACATTTTAGCATTCCCTCCTAGAAAGAGCATTGCAACTTTGACAGTCTTGTTAAACAGATGTAATGGAGTTTGTTCTTACAGACTAAATTCGTTCCAGTACAGGCCAGTACTCCATCACACTGGCATTGTCAGATGATAACCACTACTGTCAACTGTGTTACTAACTTCTAAAACAAACACTGAAAACGTCAATGTGCAATGTTATCTAAAACTCCATAAAATTGTATATATTTCAACATTACTCAAACGACGTGGTGGAGAGATTTAGTCTGTCACCTTGAAGCAGCATGCGTGCTGTTCAGAACTAATCCGAAATCACTTGCTATGCCACTATGTTAGATAGAGATGTAGATCTACAATCAATCTTTGTGACCAAACTCTAAACCAGGTAGTTAACACTTTCTTCCACATATAGCTACATATGCTACTTATAGTCAAGGTTAGAACCTTTGTGGATCTTTCTTTTCCCATATAGCCATGTTAGCTAGAGGTGATGTTTATGTATCCAACTTGTGACCAAACTCATAACCTTGGTGGAATTAACTCGTACCTCATATGGCTATATAAGATATAGGTGAAAGTCTATCATACAACCTTGTCATTCAACTCTTTTCAACTTCACTACTTTTTCCATTTATATCTACTTGGCATTCGATAAATAATGGAAACACTGCTATAATATTACAAACAAATTAGGTTACTTTTGACATTACGAACTTCATTTATAATATCTTGTCAAGTCAAATATAGGTTACCACATTCTTGGAACACGGTGAACTCCATCTGCACTAACATTTCCGAATATCTCTCTTATGTGATCCATCTATAGATTTCTTGTTATCAACTCTTGATTGAAATCGAATGAATGTCTCGTAAAGGTTCTTTGATCTTTGAGAATAAGTTATAATCACAAGGGATCATGTCTAGTGAATTAGGTGGATGTTCGAGTACTTCCCAATTCCACCTTCTAAACAAATTCTACGAAACATATTTTTAGGGCGGTATTACTTACTAAATGTGAGAAACAGTGAATATATTCACAAAATATTTCTGTTTCGAAACCTTCAATATTACAGATTTATAAAACAAAGGCTGTTCAACGAAATACTATAAGATTACATTGATCACCACTAGGATCGCTTATTTAAACAGTATTGTCATTACTTATCGAATGCCCTAGTATGTAAACTAGATGCAGATGCCGATCCATATAGCAAAATCGTTTATACTAACTAATATTAATGATAAGGAATGGAGAAGCTCATGCAGGAAAGCTTAGCTTGCGTACCTGTCTAGTATCTTCAATGATCCTTCTCTGTACCTATAGATAATTCGCATATGACATTGGTTTGTAATTCCTATAATAGAAAGGAGGTACAATAATAAAGAATGAATGTAACAGATAGAGTAAAAGTGAAGACATTTTAATTACCTTTAACATCAATTTGACAAGTAATCAATGCTGAAGCTTTTGGTGAATAGCCAAGACAGAATTCCTTTGTTTTCGTCTCTCGACGTCATCGTGACATATGAACAATAGTCTGCCGCGCGAGCTTAACTAACAATACATGGATTTTTACTTTCGAGTTATGTTCTCTTCTGAAAGTGAATGACCCTGGAGAGTCATTTGTCAATCAAGTTGCAGTGATCTTTAATCTAACTTGAATCAAGTCTCTGGTTAGAGTCACGAAGTTTATTTCCAACTCCCGTATGTTCTTATAAGGAGATGATTCGAAATGTTTACTATATTTAAAGTATATGATTGAATTGACTTTAAATTAATTAATATATATATATATATATATATATATATATACATTACCATCTGGTAATCTTATCAAATAATCTTATAATTTTTTTTCAGGTATCAGATGTGGATTTTTCAATTATTTTATTGCTGGTGCGAAATTTACTGAATACAACTTTCGTTATTTTAATAAATTCATATCTTTTGCTTTGACCTGTGAATTTCTACTGATCTATCTACAATTTGTCCATAAGGGGACATTTTGTGATATTTCTTACCATCTTATTTGCAGAATTGGCAAGTACATAGCCGTTTTCAAAAAAAAAAGAAGAAGAATTTTCAGGTTGCACCACAAGGAGGTGAGTTGATAATAATCATAATAATAATAATAATAATAATAATATAATAATAATAATAATAATAATAAATAATGACGAAGACCGATGGGAACGATGATGATAACGGTGAATACAATGATGATTAGGCCCTTTTCGCTACCAAAGTGTTAACCCTCAGCTAGGTTATAACAATGATGATAGTAATAATAATATGAATTATAAAGATAATAACATCAATAATAATAACAAATAATAACAATGATGAATATTAAGCGCAATAATAATAACAGAAATAATACTAATAATAATAATAATAATAATAATAATAATAATAAATAATAATAACAGCAATAATAATAAATCTTATTAATGGTCAGTTTCCAAATTCTTTGTTTTTTTTTTTTTTCACTTCATTATGAATAATATTTCAAGTACACTGTATTTCTTTCTTGGTTTATATCCATAATATAATGCAAATTTGAATTCCTGTCTCTAAATTATCTAATTTTTATTGTTTCCCTTATCTATTTTCAAATTTACATTGTCATCATTTGAATAAGTTTTAAAAATGATGATACTACTACTACTACTACTACTACTACTACTACTACTACTATTATTATTGCTACTGCTACTGCTACTGCTGCCGCTGCCGCCGCCGCCGATGATGATGATTATGATGATGATGAATATAATGATGGTTATGATTATGATGATGCTGGTGAAGTTGATGATAAAAAATAATAACAATAATAATAGTGATGAAGATAAAAAAATAATAACAATAATAATAGTGATGATAAAAAATTATAACAGTAATAATAGTGGTGATAAAAAATAATAACAATAATAATAGTGATGATAAAAAATAATAATGATAATGTTTTATTTAAGCTGCCAGAGTTAAGAATGTTTAGCCTTCTTCAGGGAAAAAATGGTTACATGTATTAACGGATGAATCTCAGATGGAATAAAATGGACTAGAACTGGAATGCTCTGTCAACTCTTAATTTTTTTCAACTCTGGGAGCAAATCATGTACAATTTGTTGAAAAAATACAAGCTGTTCCCGGTAGGTTTTCGACAATTACTGTGTTCTAGTCCGCACTGTTCTCAAATACCGTCATACATAATGATACTCTGTCATCGATATCAGGCATCACCAACAAACTCAATTTCAGAATGCAGAAAACTAAACTAACATCATCACATACAAAAGTGAGTAGTTCTACAGGTCATCGGACTCTCACAGAAAATGAGGCGGCAGCTGAGCTAGCTAAGAGAGAATCCAAATTAACCCATACCCCGGCGAATTCCCACATTCGTGTGCTGTAACCATAATTCTAGGGCATAATTTGTTAACATGTCTGAAGAAGGTACAGTGTGCCGAAACAGCTGTCACTGAATTATATAATAAATATGAAAATCAAATAAAACTACGTTAAGGTAGGAAGCCTTGGCGCAGAACTACGGGACTTGCGCTGGTTCGAGTCTCCATGGGGGAAGAAATTTTCTCATGGTATTTCGGCCAGTATGGGACCGGTGCCCACCCAGCATCGTGAGGAAATTGGGTAGCTACAATAAGTAGCGGCTCCAGGTTGAGGAACCAGCTATAACGGCTGGGGGAGTCGACATGCTAACCAATGTCACCCCTACACTGGCTGTTGATCATCTACCTCTGTGATTGACACATGTGGATGTGAAGGGCCAGCAGCCGGCTGGTAAAAGGGCAACCGCTGAAAAGTGGAAAGACCCTCAATCAATCGGAACATTTAGTAAGTGATGGCAACACTGCTATAACATCACAGAAAATTATTTAGGTTATATTTGACATTATGAACTTCATTTATAATATCTTGTGAAATGAAATATACGTTACAAAATCCTTGGAACACGGTGCACTTCATCTTGCAGCACCATTTATGGATATCTCTTATCTGGAGCTTTATGGATATCAATTCTTGATTGTAATCGAATGTCTCGTGGAAATTCTTTGATCTTTGAGAGTAAGTTATAGTCACAAGAGCTCATGTTTGGCGAATTTGGTGAATGTTCGAATACTTCCCAATTCCACGTTCTAAACAAATTCTACCGAACATTATTTTAGGGCGGTATTACTTACTACATGGGGGCACGCCGTAGCGTAGTGGTTAAGGCACTGCGCTACAAGCCGGAAGGTCGAGGGTTCGAGTCCCGGTGGGGTCAGGATTTTTAAACTGACCCAAACCTTCTGGCGGCACTATGGCCCTGGGGTCGACTCAGCCTCTAACTGAAATGAGTACCAGACGCTTGTTCTGGGGTAAAGGCGGCCGTCACGCAGGGCTGACAACCCGGCTGACATCAAGTGCCGATTGTCAAGAAAAAGTGGGAGCCTTAACCTCCTACTATCCCAAGGGCCTCCTGAGGCCTGTATAGTGGGATCACTTTACCTTATTACTTACTACATTTAAGCAGCAGTGAATGTATCCACAAAATATTGCTATTTCGAGGTTTTCAATAATACAGATTTATACAGCAAAGATTACTCAACAACGTAATATACTACTAGATTACAATGGTCACCACTAGGATCGCTGATTTACAACTTTGTTGCCATTAGTTATGGAATGGCCTAGTTTATCAGAGAATACAACAATTCCAACTGCAACATATAAAGAACAACCAGAAATTTGGAAAGGTAAAATCACATCCAAAAAAGAGGCAGTAGCAAGTTTCAGTACATGATTGTATGGCAAAACACCTGGATCAAATTGGCATAATTTAGAGCCCAGATTACCCCCCGTGCAAGCAGAATGTAAAGGACGCCAAGCACCTCTCTAGCTGCCCGACATTAGTATCACTTCGATAACTGATAAAATGTTGGGAGGCTAGAGAGAAAATTAGTGCTCTGGGATAAGTTACATTTGAATACTTGAAAAATGTGTTTAATTTAATTGTGCTAATTTTGTTCAAATATATTTTTATGTTATCATCTGGTTAATAATGTTGTCAAAATCACTGGAGCAAACAAATACAAAATAATACTTATTCCTTCTTTTTATTCAACATGTTTTAAATGTTTACAACTTTTTCCTGTCACCAATAATAAATTTTCTTCCTCCGTTTATCCCTTTCCTTCCAGTCACCATCCTGCAGTCCTCTACCCTTCAACAAATTCATAATTCCCTGCTCATTAAAAAATACGAAATTCTAAAAAGCCCAATAAAAGTAAGCAGGATAGATCAAATAAACGACGCAAACAGCAGCAGATATATTTCTTTCTTAAATGTATTTTTTGTCCACCGCTGTGGTCTCGGGGTAGCGTGCTGCCTTGTCACGCAGCAGGCCCGGGTTCGATTCCCGGTCGGGAGAGTTATCTGGCTGAGGTTTTTATCGGGGTTTTTCCTCACCTGTAAAACAAATGTCAGGAAAACTTTAAGGCTCAAATGGTCCCCGAAATCATATGGCCATCGCAATCATCATCATTCATATTCATCTTAGGTTAAGCTTAGGATTAGGGACTCTCCTGGCGCACCACTATCATCATCATCACCCATCATATCATCGGGGCCACGTAACCCGCCTTCCAGGCGCCCCAACCTCAGAAGTGAGTTACAAGTACGCTATGCCAGGAGAGAAACCAGGAATGTCGAAAGACAACCTGGGGCATTTGAAAAAAAATACATTTTTTATTTCCTGTCTAAATTTTATTTTTCATCATGAAAATTTTATGTTTGATGTATATATTAATTTATTTTGAAACTGAATTTTTAATTTTTTTGTAAAATGTGTGTATTAGTTTTTAATCTCGTGATATTTTGATTTTTAATAGTATTATTTTATTAACATTAAATCTGTTTTTTTTAATAGGATCCCTATTTCTATGTGGAATTTTGATGTTTGCAATGTCTTTATTTCTACATGAGATTTAATATTTTCTTTTGAACAGTAATGAGGTATACAAAAAGTATTTAAACATAGGTTTAACTCTGGAAACGCACCTTATTACTGCATTACAAGGTCACTTGTCATCTCAACGTCTATAAAAGCAGAATTTAAAATAAAAATACATAGGAACGATCTTTCATCCACTTAAATTATTTAGATGTGAAATATGATATCCAAAATTAAAGATAATATTGTAAACAAATTGTTAGGAATATGTTTGGTCCCAAAGTTAGACAGGTAAATGGAGGAACCATAATATTTGCGGGAATCCAGGCATATTAACATTTTCTTTTTCTCCAAGCGCGACAGGCCTTGAAAGCCCTTGGCCTACCAGCCGGCTGCTGGCCTCACGTCCACAAGTATTAATCACAGAGGTAGACGATCATAAGCCAGTGTAGGGGTGGCATGTGGTCAGCATGTCGGATCCCCCAGTCGTTATAGCTGGTCTTTTCAACCTGGAGTCGCTACTTATTGTAGCTACCCAAATGCCTCACGATGCTGGGTGGGCACCGGTCCCATACTGGCCGAAATTCCATGTGAAAAATTTCTTCCCCCTTGGGTTCCGAACCAGCGCAAGTCCCGTAGCACTGCGCCAAGGCTTCTTTTAACCCTAAGTTCATAATGTATCCTTTTGGATACACCAGTTGGTTAATTAATTTAATATTTTAATAAATCAGAAGAAAACGAACGAAAAGAAACCACTTAAATATGTGTCTACTTATACAAAATACCTAATAATAACAGTTGTAAAAGATTCCGTTTTCAGTGCAGTCCGCCACATTCAAATAACTGACACTAGACATTTGTCTTTTGCCAAGAAAATGTAAGCAAGATGCACAAATTTACATCTTTGCATACAAATTTTATGGTACGCAGTATTGGACACTTGCTCCAGTGGCGTGCTGTACATAGAAACATATTCATCCGATTTACTCCTCATTAAATCCAGCCAGAGATTTGGCGATGTGCTCTCACCTGGAGTAGCGTGGCTCATTCCACAGTGCTGGATTTCCGACTCTCGGCTTGAAAGCAATGTGGTTTCTGATGTCCTGCTTCAGGTCATCACATCCCTATCTCTGTCCAAATTTCATCACCATTTGCACACAAACGCTAGCGTCGCCAGCTCGGGTTAAGTGAACTACAACCCCGTAATGATAGCCACTATTAACTTAGCTGCCAAAGAGCCCTAGTGGGTTCTAACATACGCAGCACACTGGGTGAAGCTAGACTTCGCCTTATCCAGTTAGTCAGTCAGTCAGTCAGTCTTTTGTCAATTTAAGGGTTAAGTCTCGTAAATTTTATGATTGGCAGGATATGTGGCACGCATGGGGAACAAAATGGTGTCATGGAAAGCTCTGCAGAAGAACCAGATTGAAAGCTCCCAACAGGAAGGCCAAGAATCATGTGGGATAATAAGATTAAACTTGATTTGAGAGAGATTAATAATAATTATAGAGGTGATGATTGAAAAATATTAGCAGGGGTTAAAGTTGTATTCAGAGCTAACGCGTGTATTTATTATCCGTGTTCGACAGCGCCAGTAAGTTAGCGATTATTTCCGCTTGAGATTTAGATCTTTACGATTATTTTTAATAATAATAATACTTTATTTATTCTGGCAGAGTTAAGGCCATAAGGCCCTCTCTTCCACTCAACCAGCACAAATACAAATAAATATTCCACAAATATAGATATACACTATACTAATTATAAACAGTTAAAGATACAATAAATGTAACAATGTAAATGTCATGTACAAACAACATTTTATAGGGTAATAACAATAATGATACGATAATAATAATAATAATAAATAATAATAATATAAATATGATACATTATACGGGAAACACCAATTAATATATATATATATATATATAATTATCTTACACTGGATAATAATGAAGTCGAGTTTAGAGCAATATAAATTTAGATTCTTTTTTAAAAGATGCTAATGTCCGGCAGCCCTTTATTTCTTGTGGTAGGGAATTCCAGTTGCGAGAAGTGGAGATGGTATATGACATGGAGTGATGTGATGTCCTATGTTGCGGTATATTAAGTAAGAGACTATGTTGTGATCTTGTGTTTAAGTTATGGTTTGAGGATAGATACTGGAAACGGGATGATAAATAATTGGGAATCGAGGTATGTAGGATCTTAAATAGGAGAATTAGACAGTGCGATTTTCTTCTCTCTTTTAGATGTAGCCATGACAATTCGTGGAATAATGGAGAAATGTGATCGTATTTTCGAACATTAAATATGAATCTGATACACATATTATGGACACGCTGCAGTTTGTCCGACAATCCGTCACTTATGTCAGTTAGTAGAACGTCACAGTAGTCAAAATGCGGCATCACTAAAGTTTGGATTAAAATTCTTTTATTCGTATAAAATGTAGTTTATACATGCAATTTACATTGCAACTATTCATATATTTTTTAACTCTTTATAATTAGTAAAGCGTATAGTTAACCTCTACTGTAAACATTTATTTGTATATTTGTGCTGGTCGAGTGGAAGAAATTGCCTTGTGACCTTAACTCTGTCAGAATGGATAGAACATAATTTTTTTTATTAGGGATTTTCTCTACGTTATAGTAGTTAACATTCAGCCCATATGTATTTTGCTCCGCCGCAGATTTCTATCCTCAGCATCTTTTTCTTCGAGGTCTCTACTGACCATGTTTCTTCTGACTTCATCCATTCACTGTTCCCTGGATTTCCCCCATCTCATTCTGCCTTCAGTATTCCAATCCAGCATCATTCTTGGGATTCAATTATTCTCCATCCTCTTCAGATGTCCATACAATTTCAATCTTCGTTCTTCTATTACTTCTATATCATGTTTAACATTCTATACTTCTGTAATGTATTATTATTATTATTATTATATGTCTAAGCGAAATTTAGTTATAAATAATTCTTATTCTATTAATGTGTGAAATTCACTCTTCAATTTATTTCTATTTTCGAATGTCATATAGAACTTATTAAATGTCAGAAAAACTGTAATGGAGAGATTTTCTAGCGTTTTCTTACTTGTATTACAACAAATCAATATACGCAACATTCTGTACAAATAAAGAAATAACTGTGTTCCTAAAGGAAATGTTTCCTCTTGATAAAAATGAGTGTCTTACAAAATTTCTAGAAAACTTTTACTTCTCGCTATATTGGTTTTATGTTCGGTTTTATCTCCTAAATAAGTTTAACGAAGTTCTTGTCCTTTAACTCCATTTAACGGGCTGTTCTGTTTGCGAAACTTATTGGAGACCGATAGGATTTCATTTTCCAGCCACTAGTCTTACTCCTTCAAAGAGCTTACATCTAGGGAAAAATGTTTGGGGTTTAACATATGTTTGCGATTTTAATTGTTATTGGTTTAAAAAATGCATAATTAAGTTGAACCAAATTGTTTCTTCTTTATTTTTTATCGTGGTCTTCTTAGTTATTTTCTGTTTATGTATCTCTTTCCTTTTCCTTTTTTTTTTTTTTTTTTTTTTTTTTTTGCTTTCTTCGATTTACTTTAGGATAGACTTAAATTTACGTTTTCACGGTATTGGTTGAGAAAGATTCATGATTAACTTGAACCACTTATTTCTTATTATGATCTTCTTGACTGTTTTATTTTTATGTCTGTCTTTTTAATTTTCTTTTTTCTTTTACGACTTATTTGATTGATTTATTTTTTAATTCATGGCCATTCCATTGTAAGCTATCCAGCATCTGATGAAATATTTTACCTTATGTCTCATAGACTGCGATGGACAGGTCATGTGGCACGAATGTGGAATTAATGAAATAGGGACACGACCAAGAATGAGGTGGGAGAATAATATTTACCATGATTTGAGGGAAACATTTTTACAGCCGATGATTGGACAGAGGTGCATGGAGAGCTTTTGTCCGCGCAGCCTTAAACCTAAGGGTTCGATAGTGCCAGTGAGTTAGTTATTTAATTAGGTTTTTATATATCGGTTAATTTCTGTACGCCTTCAGGGTTATCAGTTCTAAGAGTTAAATTGTGATAAATTTCATAACTTTATCTAATCTCTCTATTTATTTAATGGAGATTTAAAGTTGTAAAAATGAGCGGTTTTGATCACACTGTGTACCAAAAAACATATTATTTTCTCTGCCTTTAATATATATTCGCATGATACAAAAACAATTAATCATATTTACATTTTAACGGCATATAACTTTATGTGCAGTAAGACCATATTTTATACAAGTACATAATATATTACGTTATAAAACCTGAATTATTAAGCAAATGCCATCATATAATTAAAATTTTTGAAAAAAATTGATATTTTGAGATTTATAGTTATAAATTTTCAAATTAACATTTAAATGGGATGATAATATTTTTTGGAAACTTTGTTTACTATTACAATATAGTTCTTGTAATATTCACGTTTTTTTCTAATTTATTGTAACGTGTATACTCTATGTAAACTTGTAATCTATACTCTGTATATTTGTGCCGGTTAAATGGAAGGATGACCTTAAACTTTGGAAAAATAAGTAAATTAATAATAATAATAAATAATAATAATAATAATAATAATTAATAATAATAATAATGAATAATTAATAATATTTACACACACCACACATCAAATCTATAATTACAAGAAGCGATGCACTGAACACCTGCAATGAGTGGAAAACAACAAACTTCCGAAGCAGGCTTGGACTACAAACCGCGAGGGAGAAGAATTCCTGGCAGACCAAGAAAGCGATGGAGTATTGAGCCGGAACAGGCCATGGAGCCTATACCGTGAAGATGATGATAATGATAACTAACTAAGTAACTCACTGGCACTATCGAACCCGGTGGTCCATGGCCGTGAGAACATAGGCTCTCCATACATCCCTATCCTGAGCTAATGTCTCCAATCATTCCCCGTATAATCTACTTCCCTCAAATCATAGTTAATGTTATTTTTCATCTCATTCTTGGTCTACCAACGGGCGTTTTCCCTCTGGTTTCCTACAAGAAGCTTCCATGTACCTCTTTCATTCCTCATTCGTGCTACATGTCCTACCCATCGCAATCTACGAGATTTAACTGTTCTCATTATATCTGGCTTCCTATAAAGACCATGTAGTTCACTGTTATGCATAGCCTTCTCCATTCACCTGTATGTTCATCTCTCTTTGGTCCAAAAATTTTCGTAAGAACTTTATTCTCAAATACTCGTTGTCCTTTCTTCCCTTAAGTATGAGTCCATGTTTCACATCCATATAATAATAATAATAATAATAATATTAATATTAATTTTATTATTATTATTATTATCATCATCATCATGATTGAATGTATCCCAATGGAAAGGAGTAAGACCAAACAAAACTTGGATAGAAGGGATACAAGCGGCTATGAATATTGGAGGATTGGAGGAAGATCAATGGATGGACAGATAGAAGTGGCGTTTGGTTTCAGGAAGACGGCGACAGCTGTCATGATACCGGATGATGATGATTATTATTATTACTGTTATTATTTATTTTCCGGCCTTTGCCATTTATATTTGAACTGTTTGTGAAACATTACCATTACCAGTATATTTTATTTCTTTGGATACACAAATGAGGGTGATGGACGGTAACAGTTACTTATTCTGTTTTGTAATTTCATGACAGTATATAAGCTATCTTTCCCCTTTAATCATAGTAATATGATACAACGCTTTTATCAGTAGATAAAGTTCCTGAATTTCCAATAGCGTGTTTATAATATTTAACATCCACTGAATTAATTTTGACAGTAATTTCAGTTTGACATCGTAATGGAATGTCAAACTGCGAAATTGTTTTTCTGGAATAATTTTTACTTCTGAATAACAAAGTTTTAACACATTTTCTTATGAAAGATATTATTGATTTCTAAACTAAAGAACTAAACTAACTCACTGGCACTATCGAACCCGCAGGTTCATGAGAGCGCGGACATAAGCTCTCCATACATCCATATCCTGAGCTGATGTTTTCCAAACATCCCCTGTATAATCTACTCCCCCCAAATCATGGTTAATGTTATACTCACACCTCATTCATGGCCTCCAACTGGGCTTTTCCCTTTGGTTTTCCTACAAGAAACATCCTTGCAGCCCTTTCATTCCCCATTCGTGCCACATGTCCTGCCCATCGCAGTATATGCAGCTTAACTGTTCTTATTATATCTGGCTTCCTATAATGGCCATGTAACTCACTGTTAAGTAGATTCTCCATTAACCTATCTGTTCATCTCTCTTGGGTCCAAAAAAAATCCTAAGAAAATTATTCTCAAATATATGATTGATTTTTAGAAAATTAAATTGAATATTTGGGTTGACCTAGTTGGGAAGTTGGAGCGATGTCATTATTTGGTCTTCGTGTTGCCTCCGAAGACTTGCTCCGACTCTAGCACTGTCGCTCCTAAAACTATCTCAGACTCTTCTTCCGTGTGCGGTGGTGCGGAAATTCCATTCTGCTTTAATCCCAGAATCCTGCTTATACTCGTAGTGATAGAGGTTAGAAAAGTTTACCTCTTAGGGTCGGTTTCACCAACAGAGGTAACTGCATTACGCCAGTTCAAGCTATGCACTATACACGGGGAAAACTGGCGTAATACAGTTACTTCTGTTGGTGAAATTGACCGCTGGTTGAGTGTAAGAGAAGGCCTTATGGCCTTAACTCTGCCAGCTAAAATAAAGCATTATTATTATTATTATTATTATTATTATTATTATTATTATTATTATTATTATTATTATTATTATTATTATTATTATTATTATTACACTGATCAAGTGACCCGTCTGAAGAATATAAAAGCTTCTGCCATGTAGATATTAATTTGTCTTTAAGGATTATTTGATACAAGAATACGTAATGTGTTATGTTATCATGCACCAGACATTCGGAAATAATAAAATACTTTCGTACTTTATTCATTTTTCGTTACTATAATAGCAGGATGTATCGATATTTAATTAGTTGATTACTGTTCCGGTAATAGGACAGAACTTCATCAAGTTACACAAACTAACAATTATCCGAAAAATATAAACTAATAACAGATCCATTAGCTTAATTGTTTCCTTTTACCCTTTACTTTAGAAATGTATCATATAATATACATTGATTAAATTTAATATTTTGGTAACACTTAACAACAAGTGACGCGAACATTTTTTCTAAATTCTAATCATATACCATGCGCATGCGCCAACAGACGCGAAGCTGTTACCACTATGGAATCAAGGGAAGCAGACATCATACTATAAAATGCAGAATGGTATGGGGAAAGCAACGAGATTCTAACACACATACCGTATATAATGGTAATTTCAAAAGTAATGCACAGGTTGGCAATACTGTAGATTGGGTAATGCAATACTGGTGAAAATTACATCAGTTGCAGTTGAAGGCTTGAGAAAGAAGCACGTGTATTCATTGTATCAATGTACTACTCTATATTTTTGTATAAAAGAGCTAGAGATGGAGCCTACAGGTGTGTCAACTTTATGCAGCAAAAACCCACAGATCCACAGTGCTTTAAATGAATGTAGCGATGAATTCACAGTGAAAACTACATTTTGCAGCTTAACGCTCCTAAGGAGGACCATGTGATGTTGAGGAGTGCTGATTTGGCTAGATTGAGTCCTCCGAACTTTAACGAAACTCGCTGCTTGTTTTAAGAATTTGACCCGGTGGTGATAAAAAAAATCCTTATTTAGCTCTGCTCTCCTTTAAAAGTGTAAAAGAAACATATTTGGGATTCTCCACTTTAATTTACCAGATATATTTGAAAGTCCTATAGAACAGCAGTGAGCATGTACCAGAGTTTATAGAGTCAGCGATAACCCACCATCGAATAAAATATCGATTATTACAAAAGAAGGCCTCCCGACGCCAGTAGCACCAAAATATAAGCGGGCCTAAAAATTACATGGAGATATGTAGGGAAACTGGCAGCGAAGACAAGCGGGCAAAACATACAATCATACCTACAAGAAGGTGGTGTAAATGGAAAGATATCGGTCGAGGAACTTAATACTCAGGGAAGAAACAAAGCTTTCAAAGTAGGATTCCCACTCGAAGAAGCACCAAAAGTTGACTACAGCCATTCCTGGCCTAAAGGTATTATAATACGGCCTTTTCGTCGCCCATGGAACAGACAAGGGGACGGCGCATCTCTCACACGACAATGAACGAGTCCCACCCAACAATAACGATACAAAAAACGAGACCGTTCTGAAATGTATGACATGGAATATAGAGGGCCTAACAAATGCAACAAATATGACAGTAGACGATATATTCGATGGACAAGATATTATAGTCCTAGTGGAAACCTTTCTAAGACATCCATGGAGCACACCGAACCACTATGGAATACATACATTCGCAACCCAGGCATTACTAGGGTGACCCTAAGGCAGGATCTCATGCCTCCTAAACCCTGAACTGGCACCCTTCGAAATGATATATAAAACAAATAATATCATAGGTGTAAAAACCAAGCTATGCTATATCATACATGCTTACTGCCAATCAGAATGGATGCCCACAGAGTTCATATATGAGATCAGCACTGCTCTCCATAGCATACCCAGGAACGAGGCTATATTATTAGCAAGGGACCTGAACTGTAGACTAGACCTTCCAAATCAGAAAGCTATCCACGTTTTTGAATACCTACAGCAAGAAGGTTTCACACTACTCAGTGTCCCTCATGCCGAAACATACTTCTCTCATAACGACACAAGTACTATCGCTGTGATATTCGGGAATATGAAACAAATGTGCTTCATAGGATGACAGACACACGTTAACATAATAATAAGAAAACAACATTCCCATTGAATGCAGGATCCCAATCGAAAAAGAAAGCCAACGATCACCCAAAAACTGTAATGTCAAATATAGTCATGGAACCAGAATGATAGATATGGAAAAACTGGAAGAAGCACTAGCTGATACATCAAATCAATTAAAGGACATACATGAACAGGATCTAAACGAAGCCCTGATAACAATGTGAATCAGTAATCAATGGCGTAGTAAAACAAAGGACCAAACAATCGAAGGAGATCCGAGCCATGGTTCGATGCTGATTGCTACTGCACAAGGAAAGCTACGCTAGAGGCACTTCATTATTATAGACAAACACAATCACAACAAAACCTAGAACAGTATTAAAAAAAGGAAAGAGTACAAGGAAAAGCTAGAAACCGCAAGGAAAAACTATATCATCTTGGAATAAACCAAATTAATAGAAACGGCAGAAAACGACCCATTCAAAGCCTTAAGGACAAGGCAACCAAGAATACCCAGAGAAATTTCCGTAGATACCTGGGAAACCCACTTCAGAGAAGTACTACAGTTCAAGGAAATCCGACCTTTGACAATTCCCAATTTAGATGGTGAAGTACAAGACATCGACCTATTCAACGAAACCAACATTGAAGATGCAATCGCACAGTCCAAGAAAAGGAAAGCATGCGAACCAGACCATATATTCAACGAACATCTTCAAAGCACCATTGAACTCCTAAAGACACTCTGGACCATCCTCATGAACAAATGCCCTTTGCAGTCAACTTCCCAGACAGGTAGAGAACCTCCATAGTCAAGATCCTCTACAAAGGAAAAGGAGACGTAGCAAGCCCAAATCACTGCAGAGGCAACGCGCTAGAATGCGCACCCTTCAAGATATTCACCAAACTAATAACCAAGAGAATGTACAACCTACTCGACAAGAAACTACCGGAAGAAAAATTTGTTTTTAGGAAAGGTCAATCCACCAAGCATGCCATAAAATGCCTTCAAGACTAAATTCAAGAATCACTAAGATACCAAGGAGGGAAGCTTCGCACTGTCTTTGTGGATTATAGTAAAGCCTTCGACTTAATCAACAGGCAATACATCATCAAGAAATTGAGAAGTCTCCTAGGAGAAGAACACTGCCTCACAATAATTGTGAATCATTTCTTGACATACAACTATGTCCACATAGACAACTAGATAGAGAACTCAGCCCCAATAACACAACCCAACGGAGTCCTGCAAGGGTATCCAATGAGCCCATTGTTATTCAACATTGTTACAATGGATATTGCTCAAGCCATCACGACAGACGAAATAAAAGTATTTGCTTACGCGGATGACATGGCGCTGATGTCAACATCATCTGAACAACTACAACTTGCATGTAGCAGATTAGAAGTATGGGCAAGTGAAAACGAAAAGAAAAATGAAAATCAAAGCAAAACGATGTCGATGATATTCAGGAAAGGAGGACGAACAACACCGAAAGATGATATTTTCATAAACAATTAGAAGATTCAACGAGTAAACAATTTTAAGTACCTGGAGTCACCTTTCAGACACGCGGAACAGTTTTTAACAGGCACATCACTGACAAAACAACAGCGGCAACACTAGCTATGAATGATATCAACTTCATACACCGACTCTCTCTGGACACTGCACTAGCGCTTATCAAAGCAAAGATAACGCCGATTGTCACATATGGACAGGACAACATATGGACTCATATAACAAAGAGAGATCTCCTACAAATAGAGAAAGTGAAAGCTACATACCTCAAAAAGGCTCTCTGTCTGTCGAAATACACACTGTTACGCCTCGTATATGAACTTGCGAGGGAACCCTACTATTTTGAAGAGCTGCGACAAGATCTAAATCTGCAGTCCACAGACGCATACAACATCGCAATGGAGGAACTAAGGTGGAAGAAAGACCAAATTTGGATGGAATTCTATTCCACGGACGCTATGATGACAACGGATTGGAGACAAGCAGAATACGACCTCAGACATCTGATGACGAGGATGGCAACACATGGGTTCCATCATAGGATATGTAGGATCAAGAAACATCACGAACCAGACTCCCAGTGCATCTGTGAGCTGTGCGCTGAACACTGCGACAGTTACCATGTGTAGCATTAGTAATTCCTAGAATTAAAATTAATTTGGTTATTATTTGGGACAACACAAAAAAGCTGTTGTTATACAGTGGTTAACGGTAACTCAAGGGTTGGCAGGTACATGTACCTAGCGAAGCGAAACTAATGTTTATTATAGAAGTGTAAATTTGATTGACGTGTTGAATATGGTTAGATTTTCAAAACAATAAATATTGCTAAAAGGAATACTTGAGCCAATTTTAAAACTTCGTTGGGAAATGAATATAAAAGGCCAAGACATTTGATTGTTAACAGAGTGTGGCTAGTAGACCATACGAGTACAATCAGTGTGGCCAGTAGCTCCTTTATTGAAAACAGAGTGGGCTAGTTTATCATATTACGAGTATTCAGAGGAGCCTGTTGCTCCCATATTATTACCTAAAAGTGTGAATCAATCTATCTATTCTAGGGAAGTCTAGAATTGCTCAAGTAGTCTACAGTATATTATTAATTTTTTGTGAATATTGTGTTGTTCATAAGAGGCTAACAAAATAAACCCTTTTAATTAATTTGCACACCTCATTGTTACTGATCATCGAATTCCTTGTCCTTCACACCGATAGAACCCAGACATAAGCCTAATCTAAAAAACGCCCTGAAGAGACCTTCGTGCCTCCTAAAGCCTGCTGCACATGTTGTGTCGTGTCGGAGGCGAGACGTGTTCCTAAGGGTTTGCTGTGGAGGGGACTGAACGGTGGACCACGGTGAATGAACTTAACATTATGCACACTGTGCGTCTTTCATTATTATTATTATTATTATTATTATTATTATTATTATTATTATTATTATTATTATTATTATTATTATTATTATTATCATCATCATCATCGTCGCTGTTTCGATTATTACCGTTTTTTTTGTTTTATGTATTTAGATACATTTAAAATGTAACGAACCTAAAAGCTAACTAACTAACTCACACTTAATCTAATTCAATTACTCTAACCTAGGATTGAACCCATGAAACGCCCTTTTTTCACTCCTTAATAATCGTAACCACCGATAACCCACTGGTTCCAACTACTCTCTGGAGAAAACAGCAAGTCGCCATCACAATATATGTATTTGAATAAATTCTTATAAATTCTAAAATAAAGTTATGAAAATGTTACTAAATACAGAAGTAGAGTTATGATTTACGATGATGAACTGAAAACTCAGGGGTAAATCATTCTAAACTTGAGCCACCTATTTTACTTTAAATTAGAACAATCCTATTGCCAGTGCCAATTGAAATATATTGAAGCACGCTTATACAGTCTTATAAAGGCCATGTAAGAAGTAGAGATCTATTATGTATTCATCAATCCAAAGCACAAGTTCATGCTTTATTATGAGTTACCATTTTATAAATATTTAAATTTCGCGCGTTTAGCACGTCATACTTTTTGTCTGCGCATAAAGTTTTATAACTCGCATTAGTGACAAATGAACCATGGTGGACACTTTGTGATTGCGTATGACGTGTGTTTTAGATTATTAATTAAAACGGGTGATAATTTTATTTTTATTCACGTACAATTAAAGCGTGTGAAAGTTAGTTTTGCTTGTTTTTTATAGTTTCGGGATTCTCAGAGAAGTGACTGTGTGAAGAATATGACGTTTCAGTGTGAATTTGAAGGTCAGATGTAATAATTTACTTAAATATTTAATTAATGAATTTTAACTTCTTTATATATTTCTCTGCTATTCTATGCCAGGATTTCACCTACTTTAATTTTGTTTCGTTGGGTGAGATAATGGGAAAGTTAGGGTAAGAAAATAGGCAAGTTAGTGCACCCCAGATTAGTTTAAGGTTGATTGGATGATCTGGCTCACCATGAGGCTATTATTTTGAACACTGACTAATGTAGATGGACTATCGGCATAGAATCCCAAATTTTACAATCATGAAAAAAAATGTAACTGGTAAGGTTAAGATGGACCATTGGTTTTACCACTGGTACAGAGTTTTAGCAGCAGTGAAGTTAATTGTTTAATGTAAGAATTAAAAACTAACTTTACTTTGTTTAAAAGCTAAAAAGAACAGTAATATTCTAGAATCAATCAATCATAGATGTCATTTCTATATAAATGTAAGTTTTGAAAATAAGCTAAGCTCTAAGAATAACAGGTGACTATTCAAATAAGAGTCAGCACTTTACATTCTATCATAACAATTTTCATCTTGACATTCATTTATATAATCAACAATATTATCTCAAAAGTAGCAAACATATTAAGTGACACATTCTAAGATATAACCTATTTTTCTTATATTTTAATATTGGGGGCTCAACTGCACTTCTACTAGCACTTGATTTTTCAGTTATATTGTTGTAAACTATAGCTCTTCTTCTGTATTTATTAACATTATTTAATATTTTTCATTTTTTCAAACAGTTTTTATAACATTATTAGACAGTTTTGAAGTATTTATTTAAATATGAAAATCACAATATTATGGCACTGTTAGACAATATTGTGATGATAACTGCTATTTTCTCCACAGAGTATATTACTTAGTCTATGATTTTTTTATTGCTCTTTTGGGTTGTCGCTGGTTGGATCAGCATTAGGGAGTGATAAGTAAGTGTACACCCATTTTTAATAAACGTTTGGTAATTTTAATATTATTAATATACTTTTTTAGCAGAGATTTGGGGATTTATTGCAAATATTGGTCATTTAAATTTCATAGCGACCGATAGTAATCGAGGATGATAATCGATATGTGCGATTGTGGATTATTGCTGGCTCTGTAAACTCTGGCACATGTGCACTGTTGTTCTATAGGACTAGTTTAAGTGCAGTTTTTCCAAATACGATTGTAATATTAAATTGGAAATAAAATAGCCCACCTCAACTCATAAAATAAATCATCTCAGATGAACATGTTTTAGAGAACTTCATTCTCATCACAATGAGACCCTGATTTTTTCTGTTGTTTCAAATCTTAATGGAATCCATCAGTTCAATGATGGGTAGTTGAATGAGAGGATAAAAGTCTTCAAAACATGATCAAGTGAGAAAATTAATTTTATGAGATAAAGTATATAATTTCCAATTTAATTTGTGATTATTATTTTTGAGTATCACTATATATACTGATTACTGTAGGGTGAAGTGGGGGAAGTTCAATCACTTCAGCAGTTAGTGAAATAACTGTAATATCATTCGTAAAAAAAAAAAAAAAAAAGAGAATCATGTATTGTTATTTTACTTACTTGAGTATACATAAAAATGTAAATATACTATAAACTAACCTGAAAAATATTGTATTCTAGCACCTGAGTTTGATCGGAGTTTCCCTGGCATGCAATTCGAATCACCATATTGAAAGCTAAAGAAAAGCTGATATACACAAAATATATAAGTTATTGTCTCTGCAAACAGAAATCACACACGTAAATATTTATTATTCTTCTTCATTTTCTTCTTCTTCTTCTTCTTCTTCTACTGGCATGCAGTTGATAGAATTTAGATAGTGCCCCCTTGACGATGACAGCCCATTCTTTTCTATTTTCTGCCTTCCCCCTCCATTTTCTAACTCCCATCCTTCCTGGTCTTCCTCCAGACAGTCCAACCACCTCAAGTTTGGTCTTCCTCTGTATATGTAAGTCTTTGCTGTGTCATATTCACTGCATTTGGTATGAACCTTCTGAATGCGAAGTGAACCTGTACCACAATTTGCTGTCCCGGCCTACATCACAACATGTATCTTACACAAGGTACTTAATTACATTGTTTAAACATTAATAATAAAACAAAATATTTTAACAATGCTTAGTCACTTTTACCACTCTCAGTAATTCCAATTAGTATTGATTGGAGTTATCCCAATGTGCCATGTTGGAAATAATTTGGCACCATTTGATATGAGTTATATGTTGAAAAAGTAAGTAATTATTTTATATATTAATATTTACCCTGTTACCAAAATCTGAAAAGATTAATACATTTAATTGATAAATACCCAACATACGTAGCATAAATCAGCTTAGCTTTCTTACAAGAAAAGTATACAAAACACAAAATGTCCACCGCACTGCAAAGATGCTGTGCAACTAGCATTGACATTACACATAATGCTTGAAACACTTCGCAGAAGATGCTAGCAATATGTAGAACATGATTATAATAGTGGTTCCTGAATAAAATTGTGATTGGAATTACGTCCATGATCAAAATTCTCCCATTTTACCCGTAAGTAAAAGAAAATAATTAACCTAACTACAATGGCTGTCCTTGTCTTTGTAATGGACCTCTTTATTACTTGTACAACTTTTCTCTGAATCTGAATTTACATTGTCAGGGATAAAAGGAGATTTGATACTTCAAGCAATATTGCCAATTATTGGAAAATAAAATCTTGTCTTGGTTTGAAGCTTAAAATTAAAGTTACCAGATGACTTTAAACATGAAAAATATAAAAGTAATTATCCTCTTCTCAAGAAACTACTCTAATAGAAGATTTAAAAATGATAGTACTGAATCCAATAAATGTAGTTATTGACATCTTATCTAGTTCAACTTAATAATCGCAAAATTACCAAATATAATTAGAAAATAAGACAAAGGTTAGAAAAAACATATTGTTATTTTTTATAGTTTTTAGAAAAACCATAGGAATGTTAAACTCTATACTATGCAGTAAAAACATCATTAACAGAACAAAATAACTAAATTATAAGTCCATACTAGGAAGTATAATGTTATATAGATCGGAAGTTTTGACAGTGACACAACATGCCAACAGAATAACTGCAGATGAAAGGGATTTTCAGAGAAGAGCTGCCAGAAAATCTCGACTAGAAAGAATTAGAAATACAGAAATTAGAAAATGGATGAATGCAGAATGAAATATAATGGATGAGATTGAACACATAAGGTTAAATGGTATGGACACATAAGAAGAATGCATGTTGAAAGACTACCGAAGGCTGTATATGCATGGAAAATTGAAAGAAGGAGCAGAAAAGGAAGATCAAGAACAACCTGTAAGAATTACATTCAAAATTCAATGAGGAAATTTGGTACAACAGAAGAAGATACAGAGAACAGAGAATGATGGAGAACTTAAATTAAGGGAAATTTGTGAATGTTTGTTGTAAACTGATAGTATATAGGTCCTTAGTCATTTTGTATTTTTTAAAACTCATGTTAATTACTAAGATTGTTTGGAGAAAACCCTCAGTGATGAGGAAAATTCTCAAAATGAATGAATTAATTAATTTTACCATATTTGTTTCATTCCTCTAGAATTCGGCTTGAAAGATGAACACAGTATGATAACTATCATACATGTCTGTTAATATAACAATTAATGAATTTAACAAAATGTAGCAACAACATAAAAAGCCAACATGTAATATTCTAATCAGAATCAAGTATCAGATGATGCCTTTGTTGTTGTTTCCACTTTGGGATTTCTTCTTCTTCTACTTCCTTTTATGATTTATGCCAAAAGACCTGTTCTGGCCTCATTCTATCTTTGTGTTGGTCATCCAGGATGTTTCCATCCTCTTGGTTTATATGACAGAATTATTTTTGGCATTCTTCTATCGTTCATTCTTTTCAAAAATGTTTTCTTTCTTCCATTTATATAGATATTCATCACTTTTTCATTTATTGCAAATATATTTAACTGTTTCTAATTTCTTGTTTTTATCTAATTTTGTATATCCTAATACAAGTTTACTACTTTTAAAATTTATTATGGTCTAAAAAGTCTCATTTCTGATGCCTGAATTTGGCTATAATCTTTTTTCTTTGTTGTGCAGGACTTGTTCCCATATGTTCCCTTTAATGCTATTACTTTATAGAATTTCATCCTTGAGATTTAGCTCATTAATATTTAGTATTCTAATGTTTTTTTTTTTATTTTTATTTTGTTCTGTATTAAGTTTAAGTCTCTTCTTGATGGAGGTATCTTCCTTATCCGTGGTTCATCTGGCTGATGATAGAATTTTCATCTTGTGTTAGATGTGTGGGCTGATTGCTATGTCCAATAATAATCAGTTGAAATAATATGGTTACAGATTCTTTGCTTGGTTTGTTTTTGTTTGTATTATTGTATGTCTTGTATTATATTCCAGATTAATCCCGACTTTGTTACAATACCATATCTGGCATGAATTTTGCAAAATATTTGTTTTATATATTTTTATAAGATTTTGCAGATTCATTCATTCATCATCATCATCATCATCAACTTATTTAAATTTAGGTCATTTGAGTCTGTTCATATTATGCTGTCTCAAGATGTGATTGGTCAGTCCATCTAAATTTTTGTCTTCCTCTACCTCGAAGGCCTTTAGATTGATACTGCAATGCTAATTTAGGAAATCAAGATGGGTTCATTCTTTGGACATGTTGTAACCAATTGCTTTGATAATTCAAATTCGAACTTCAACTATATTTTGAACTTTTAATTTGCAGATTTAATCTTGAAAGAATTTTTTTTTGATAATTGTTCTCTTTCTTTGCTAACATTACAACCTTCTTGTTTGTTACTAATCGTATATGTGAGGAACTCGTTAGATGGTAATAATTCTATTTACTTAAATAAGCTAATTGTTAAGTATTAGTGTACTACCCCATGAATTTCCTATTCATCTTTTATTATTTTAGGAAGAGAATTGAGTTGAATTATATCAACAAATAAGAAAAGCTTACACATTTTAATCCTTCTGATATCTTCTTTTTCAATTCTAGGTTAATTTTAAGAAAATGTATCATGAATATCTTCTAATGCTAACTTAAATTATATCCAATAATTCTAAATTTCTATATGAATAGGGGTGGTTAGTTTTTGATTGTGTCGTATCTTCGAATCCACAAAATGGTCTATATTATCTTATTAATTAAAACATTTTGGTTGTTCATTCTTACCTCTTATAGTTGTTTTTGTTGAACGTTTGTTTCAGGGCTAAGAAGTCCTGAAACATATGTTCGACAAAAACAGCTATAAGAGGTAAGAATGAACAGCCAAAATGTTTTAATTATTAATAAAACTTCTTAATGATGCTTCCTATTGTATTTTAAAATACACTATTTTCTTATGTTTACGTCTTTATGTTAGTTGTGACAGAGCTGTTATTGCCTTAACTTCAAAGTCAGATTTTATTTTATTTTCTTCAATTACTGTTTAATGTGAAAATGTTTAGAAAACACCCTGTCTATGCTTAACCAATTTTTTAAATTTAATTCTTATTAATTTATAGATGTTTTAAAATTGAAGGCCATATCACATTTAGAATTTTTTTATCGGTACGTATATCCAGTAGACTGTGAATTTCTATTATGTGTTCGTGTAGATGATCACTGATTTAATTCTAATGATATTATTAAAAAGCAGTTATGATGAATTGGGTCCTCATAGTATAAATCTAAGCCAGCATTTGCCTAGACAACTAATTAAAACCATCAAAAAATCCTCTGAAGTTGATCAGTAGTCGATCTATCAGTATCGATCTATAATGACATAGCCCAATGTTGAGCCATAGCCTCTCCCTTGTTAGGATAAGCCTATAGTTAAGTTGTTAACTGAGGAGAACTGAAAAAAAAACTAAGGTCGTTCAGCACTGATATTAATTCTGTGATTTCTTATGTGTACGTTTGAGCAACCCACTCAATTGTGTCTTATATTCAATTTAACATATTGGATGTTTTCTTCTTAATGTAATGTACAAAAGTTAAATTGAATTAGTTTAATAATCATCTATTTACATAAATCATGTGATTTACTGACTGAAGTGATGAAGGGAATCTTCACTCTTTTCATAAGTAAAACTCCACTTTATGAAAACATAATATTGACTTGCTATGTAGTAAATAGTGAGGTGAGTCTGGAATCATCTTATCCCACAGATCATCGTGTTCTATCTGAATATGTTTCGATACACTATGCTCATCTTTAATAGCTTTTCCAGACTATTGAATTTCATATTGTCAGCAACATAAAATGCAAACAGTCTGGACAACCTTATGAAAATGTGCATAGAATATCAAAACATGTTCAAATAGAACACGATTTATGAGGTAAAATGATTTGAGATTCACCTTATTTATTAAGAACAGCTTCATAAATATTATTTCCTATTGTAATAATTTATTTATGTATAAAAAAATTTAAACGGTCTTTCACTTATCCTTAAAGTTATTTTTCTCATCTTTCGAACTCTTCCAATAGTTAAACCTCTTTAGTTTGATCATTTCTTAGTATCATCAAATTGTATTCTTCTTTCTTTGTTCTTTCTCTTGATTAATTTGTTGTTAATTTGAATAACATATACTGTGCTTTGTCTGTTTATATACCACTTAAACAGGGAAACCAGTGGAAAGAATAAGATTTGTAGAAACTAGAATATATAATTGATATTGATTTAAAAATCAAATAAAAAATTATTTAAAATGATTCGCTTGAGCTCTCTCCATGAAAAGAAAGGGACAGAGATACATAGAATTTTAATTTAAAAGTGGATAAAAAATTTTATATACAGTATACTGTTTCCCTTGTTCTGTCTCTCTGTGAAAAGAAAAAGGAAAGAGATATTCTAACCTCTCTGCTGAATTTTTAAAGGTGACCTTTCTGAACTGGTTTATCGTTTAGTACCTATTAAATGAAGGTCTCAAGTTTTATTGCCTTTTATGTAACCTAAACCAAATGGTGCATCATAGGATCTTGAATTCTAAAAAAATAATAATTAATATTTTGAGTAAATAGAGTACTTGACATTTTAATATAATGTAAACTGAATTGAGCATAATGAATTGACTAAGGAAATTAATATTACATAGAATAGAAAATAAGAAAGTATATATAAAACAGATGGTTAATAAATATTACCATCATCAACATCATCAGAATCAATGATCAGACCTTAAGGTCTGTTCCGATCTCATGTTAGAATTGATCTGTCCATCTTTTACAGGGTCTTCCTACATTTCTTCATCCTAGTGGTTTGAAATGAAGAATCTGTTTTGATATTCTATTGTTATCCATTCTATTGATGTGGTCCATACATTCATCACTGTACTGTGCAATTAGGCTATATCTGATAGTTTGAATATATTAGTTCTGTTTTATATTTTCGTTTCTTTTTGATCTGTTATTGTATAGCCAGCCACACTTCTCAAAAACAAGAAGAAATAAATATTATAATATACAAAAATTACAGAATGAAGTATTAAAATGGAGTCATTTTAAATACCGAAGAGTACTTTTTTGTTACTAAAGAATAATATTTAACACATAGTCTATTTTTTAAAGTTGTCATGGAATAAATCAATGAAATTGTATTAAAATTTGTTTAAAATTGAATGCTATTGAATTCAACATTTACTGTTGGTTATAAACAACTAGAGTTAGTTAAGACCTGTAGTAAATTTGAACAAATCAAATATTTTTATACACAATGTGTTGGTTACATTGGTTCAACTAACTGACATCTGACATATGCTAGAATTGTTGTATATTTGTGTTGGATTTCTCTGTTAATATTTGATTTCTGAAAGTAATTAAAGTGTGGCAGAATAACTATATACAGGCAGAGAGTTTCAGATAAAAAACCTGTAGTCATGAAGGTGATGAAAACTCACGAAGACAAGAATGCAAGGGTTCATGATTATTTTCTTAGCTAATAATAGGACTAATAGGACAAGGGGAGATATTATAGGATACTGATTAGGCCCGGTCCAGTCTGGCCACAAATGAGTTATAAAAATCTTCACCTATCCACTGACTGGACTCTCCAACCTGTGATCATATACCTTGAAGTCTAAACTATACAGTGTTGTGCATTGCTGACTGCATTTCTGAATACATATTCTTCATTTTCTTAATATATAATTATTTCCTAGCTGTTGCGTTTGATTCATTTCTGAAAACCGTAATATCTTATTAAATCTAATTATGACATTTTTAGCTGTTGTTTAGAAGTTAGATTAATAATAGTGGCCAAATTCTTATACAATATTTACAACCATATCTGTAATTTTTGCAATAATCACTATCGGTAACACAACAAATGATGAGTAAATTTTGATATTGTGTAAAACACATACACATTAAGCCATATATGTGTATATATATATAATCTTATATACCATAACACTTGTTTTTTAATGTCATAATTTTAATTTTAAACTATATCTTAATGCCAAACCAATGTATTTTTATGATTTGGGTTTTGTGTGTATTGTTAGAGAATTAAATTCAAAATTTTAAAAGTAGAAACAACAGGTCTTGTAATATATGCAAGGTGCAATATTAATAAATTTTCTATTAATTTTTGGGCTAAAATCTCAAACCAAAAGGGAGAAGATTGTTGGGAAGACCATTGAAGAGATGGAAGGACCAATTCGACCTATAACGAGATCGGAAAAGGCCATTGGGCTTAATCCATGTTGTTGATGATGAAGATGAAATCTCATACATTCAACTAGATTAAAAATTAAACAGATTGTATGTATTGTGATGTAAAGAATAACAACATTTTAGAGGAACTATGAAAAATCTCACATAAGTTTGCCAAAACATGAAGCAAATAATAATTTGTTAATTCATTATAGTCCGTGAGGGCTAAAGTGTCTAGAATATTTTAGAAAGAGAAAGAGAGTACTCACCATCTTCTTTCTCACTCATATACATATCTCTTCACGGTGACAGCGGTAGGACAGACACTCCTTGCAGTGAACATAGATCAGTGGTGGCATTCCCTTCTTCTAAACATTCTTCCTGGCAAGTTTCTATGTCTTCGTTTTCTTTTTCATCGTCGTCGGTATAATCTAAATTTATTTCAAACCGATCACTAATTTCGTCCATTAAACCGTCTGCCTGCTAATATGACTATTCAATCTTTTCAGTGTGTTCACACGCTCTTCTCCAATTTTCTGCAGTCACTTTTAACAGAGCACTCTGAACCAGTCGCCACTGACAAAAATTACCTGACACAAAAGTGACTGGACGGAAGTGGGGGGGGTGGAGTTTTTCTAGCATTCCTAAGAACTTTTACAAGGGTAGCCCATTGTGTTTTGCGAAGGGTGGAAGAACAGTTCTCTAGACAAGGATAGCAGAAATCATGCCAACTTAGTCCTTTTACACTATAATAGTTTCCTGCCCCATAATAAGTCCTTAATTATAAACTCAGCATTCTTCATTCTGCTTCATTTTTCATTGTTTTGCATTTCTCATTGTTTTGCATATGGACAGTACATTTTTTTTTATTTACATATATGTTACAACCCGTGTTTCACCAATGGTATATCACGGGATATTTACAGTTTTACAATTGTTCAATTATTGTTCTAGTTGTTCTTGTAGTTGACGGAAGATCCTCGTAAGAAATTGTGCAACGTTGACTGTGTTAAAGTGGAACTTCAGAATATTTGGCGGAGTAGCAATTTGTAGTATAGCTGGTCGATCTCTGGAGAACATGTTGCATTCAGTCATCAGATGGTGGGCCGTCTGCAGTGATTTTTCTGGGCAGTTGCAATAAGGTGAAGCAGTTTTGTTCATTTTGTGTAGGTAGGATTTAAATAGTCCATGGTTGGTGAGAAATTGTGTAGTTATATAGTTAGGCCATAGGGATAGGGACAGTCTATAGGGTATGTTGGGGACGAACATTTTGGTATGGAAGGCGTCATTTGATTTGGTGTAAATTAAATTCCAGATTGTTTCATAGTATTCTTTTAATAACTGCTTGCCTCGTGTTATAGGGATGGAGTTATAGTCGATAGTATTTTTGTAGCTAGCGACTATTTTAGCCAGATAGTCAGCTCTTTCATTCCCTCGAAGACCTGCGTGACCTTTAACCCAGTGGAGGTCAATCTTTCTCGTCTTTTCGAGTACGATTAGCTTTTCTCTGGTTTGGATCGCCAAAGGGTTGGTTGATTTTCTATTGGCTATGGCTCGAAGAGCGGCTTGTTAATCTACGTGGATAGCATTATGTTGAAGTTACGTCTTTTTGTAGTTCAATCCATTCAACTGCCATTTGAATTCCAAGGAGTTCTGCCTGGAAGACTGAGCATTATATGTCAAGTCTTTTCATATTGGTAAATACCTCCTTTGAGTTTTTCTCGGCTACCATACCTGCTCCATATGCTTAGCCGTTTTGGACCCATCCGTGAATATTAAGTAGTCGGCACTCCCTACAGTTCCAGTTGAATCTATTTCTATATAGCTATCTTTGGGATGAATTCCTTTCATTAGTGTTGGCATTTCAGTTCGTTTCAGTAGAGGGATTATAGCATTGGTGGCTTGGCCTCTGGATATTGCTTTAATGTCGTTGTGTAGGAGTACTGTTGGATCCATGGGCATGACGCATGCTAGAGCTTGGAGAGCATTGTATGAAACTGTTCTGTATGCTTT
>JASPKZ010001253.1:0-50886 GCA_030220185.1 Diploptera punctata | reverse complement strand
AAAATGATATAAAATTGTCAAAGGTGGATTCAAGAAAAACAAAAGTAATTTATTATAACTCATCGTATTTACCGACATGTAAACATTAATAAAATAGTTGTTAATTTATGTCTTCATCTTTTTGTTTATGTTCAGCTGCTATCTGATTTCAACTCTCCTTTGCAAAATCAATATTATGTATATGTATATTAACCCTTTCTCCATTGTCGCGGATGTGAGTCTTGTTCTAAGTAAAATTTGTTTAGCAGCAGTCTTTTAAATACGAAAAATAAAGAATACTAAGGGTCGAGAATCGAACATGTAACAACTGAAATATAACATAAACTGAAGAATTGACATTTCAATGAAATGATAAGCTCGTAGGATTGATAACAATAGTTTTAAAAAATGGAACAGGTCAGTGATAACTGGATCCCATTGTCTAGTCAAATATATGCTGTAAGAGAGATCAAAAAACAAATTCATCAACTAACTTAAAAATTCCATACTGCAACTTGCTAGAGTAAGCTTTGAAAATATCATTGCTAGTACATTTATGAGTAACTTATAAAATTGTTTAATTTCACAATTAAACCATGAAACAATCCAGGAATTTGATATTCTAATGACAATTTAACCAATAAAATGTCAGCAAAACGAACTATCGAGGAACAAGAAATTCTGCTTTTCCTTAAAATTTAAATGTAGTTTAGAACAAAGACTGTGGAAATGCAATGGTTAATCTGGGAAGACAACAAAGTCTGAAATGATAAATCGAGTTTCCATTGTATGTTGTTATTTTTACATATTAATATTTAGCATTACTGTGCTGTCAGTTTTGCATTTTAAATCCTCAACTCATTATTCTGTGTCGGTCCTATTTTCAGTCCTCGAAAACATAATCACCGGGGAATGCTAGCCGCACAGTAAGTTTAATATCTTTCATACATAAAAAAAAAACACAAATAATTTGAAACATTATTCTGCAAGCCAGAAGTTGGTGTTCAAATCCCGGTGGGGTAAGAATTTTTAAAACTGGCGCTTAAACATTGGCAGTACCAAGGACTTTGGGGCTCACTCTCCCCTAAATGGGGAATGAGTACAGATGGTTTGTTGTGTGGTTAAGGAGGACTTATAGTGCAGAGTGATTGCCTTAACCCTACTATCCCAGAGCTAAGGGGCTATAGAGGGATCACTTTATATCACTGTACTCCCAGTCAAACAAAGTACAGTGGGGGGAACGGTGGGGGGTTTGAATTTACGTGCAGGTGGATTACGTGAATAACTTTGGCTAGTATGGAAAATGATGTGGGTGTAATTTAAAAGAACAATATCCCATGTATCTGCCCAGTGCTACGTAAAGTACGTTGGGGTCATTAGAACACACAGCCTATCCTTGAGTCTTCCACAACAAAATGTTCCACCTTCTGTTGTAAACACGGAGAAAATGGTACTGTTTTACAAGCTGAAGATGGAACATATGTACTTGAAAGTATTTAACAATGTTTTATCTACACTTATATTACGGGTACAATTTTTTAAAACTTTTATATTATCCTAAACACACTTGATCATAATATATCACCACTGTTCCTCATTACTTGCATTTCAATGTTAGCCCAGATTTTTATCTGCTTTCTTCAAATGAATTAGTAGGTGTACATTAAATACATATCTATAAAATTGGTGAATATAAAAATTGATAGGAACACAGATGCAGTTTTGAGATCAGCACAAGAGATACACACATTTCATATAACAGCAGATCGTGTTATCTTTAATTAATGTCGTCTAACATTCCCATTCTACAAACACGTTCATCCTTACATGTTGAAACTTAACCTTAAAATTTCTCCCAGAGAAGTGTTCTGAACACAAGGCCGAGAAAATAAATATATATCTGCCGTTTTGCAAGCCCAGATCTAACCAGGATCCGCAATAACTTGTATCCTAGCTGTGGACATCGTGCTTGACTTATTTGGTGTGGAGTGAGCGGGTTACAGCTTGGCAGGTTCCCAATCCATCAAGAGGGAGTTGTATTACTCCTTGTAGTAAATGAGAGATTTAGCGGAAATTTAGTGCTTGCAGTTAAAGCACAATAATTATGCCTTCGTAGTCATCATGGTTATATGAAGAAATTTGAAGTAGTTTCAGCATGAGTGGTTGTTGGTTTATCTTGTAGTTTTTTGTATTGTAGTTCAGTGAAAACTTGATAACCAATTGTGTCGGGAGACTGGAAATCAGTTATGAGACGGGAAAATGATAATATAATTGTCAAATTTGTTTTCAAGAAACAAAGAATTTATCTAACTTCTTCATTACAGTACATTTAACTATTAATAAAATAGTGTTATTTTATTGTCTTCATCTTTTGTTTGATGTTCATCCTGTATCTGATTTCCACTCCTTTGCAAATATCACTATTATGTATATGTATTAACCTTTTCTCCACTTTTCGAGGGTGTGAAGTCTTTTTTCTAATACAAATTTGTTTAGCCCATGTCTTTTAAAATCGATAAAGAATTACTAAGGTTCGAGAATCGAACATGTACCAACTAAATATACCTAAACTGAAAAATGACATTTCAATGAAATATAAGCTCGTAGGATTGATACAATAGTTTTTAAAAATGGAACAGTCAGTGATAACTGGTTCGATTTCTTTAAATATATGCTTAAGAGAGATCAAAAACAAATTCATCAACTAACTAAATTTTTAAATTCCATACTGCAACTTGCAGGTACGCTTTGAATGCATATTGCTAGTAATTTTTGATTCATTGTAAATTTGTTAATTCAATATAAACCATGAATGTCACCAAACGTAGTATCGAGGACGAGGAATTCTGCTTTTTTAATTTTTCCTTAAGTTAAATGTAGTTAGAAAAAAGCTTTGGAAATTCCAATGTTAACCTGGGAGGAGATAAATCCGGAATGAGTAATCCATTTTCACTCTATATTATTATTTTTAATATATTTTAGCATTACTGTTTTGCATTTAAATTCTAAACTCATATTCTGTCATATTTAAGAGAAAATTTACACGCTCAGACGGGACTGAACCCGGGACCCTGGTTCAAGTCCGTCTGAGCGTTGAGTTTTCTCTTTAAATATGTTATCCATCATGAGATGTGTGAAATTAATAATAAAACATCAATCCTTATTCTGGTCGGTCCTTTTTTCAGCACACATGATCATTTTAGACTGCGCGGTGAGCCATTATCGAAAGCGGGAGAAAATCCTGGTAAGTTTTATAATATAAAACACAAGCAATACTCAATTATGAGACATCATTCTAAAGCTAGAAGTTCAGGGTTCAATCCCATTTGGTAAAAAATTTTTAAAACTGGCTTAAACATTCTGCAGTATCAGACATGGGGCTCACTCGCCCTGTATGGGAATGAGTACTATTTTTTTTGTGTGGGTAAGGGAATATCGGAAGGGTTGGCACGGGCGGCAATGCCTTAACCCTACTATCAAGACCGAGGGGTCGAGGGATCACTTTATTATCACTTCTTCCAGTCAAGGAAAGACAGCCGCAGGGAACGAGGGGGGATTTTACTTTACATCAGTGGACTACGTAATACCGTTGCTAGTGATGAAATGATGTGATTTTATGCCATTTACTACACCGAACAAAGAGAGCATGTTCAAACTGTATTCTGTCCAAAATTTAAAATGTAACAGGAAACAAAACTTCAGTATCTTAAACTAAATGTTAATAAAAACTGACAAGTCTAAATTTGTCATTAAATTACAAACTGAGTATGAAGGAATAAAATCCTTCAAAATATTGTGGATGATATTAGGGTTGTTATTGACATCTTCTTCTTCTTCTTCTTCCAGTATTAGGCCAAGGCTGTTAGATCTTTATAGAAATTTTCCCTCAAGCGTTTCATAGGCGGCCCGTGATCTTCGGGAAATTCTCGTCTAGATTGAAGCATAATAATCCCCTTCGATGGTTGCGGCCAAGGAAGGCAGACCATGATGGGGCTGCATCTTATCGCCCTGGTCAGCTTTTCTGAGAAGAAAGAAAATAAAGGAAGAAGAAATGGAGAAAGAACGGCGCCCTAGCTCGGATGCCCTTATAGCGTTGGGGTCGAAAAAAACAAGAGTTACCAAGAGAGGTTAATAGTAAAGTTAAAAAGTGCCAAAAACACAAGTAAGTGGAAGAAAATGTTTGCTCAGCTTGGGCACTTTGTGGTTCGCCATCCACTTCCCCTAGATGCGGACCCTGAGGGATGTATTGGACATAATATATTTTTACAAACCAATGGGAAAAAAATATTTAGAATTTTTTATTGTTTTTTGGACTGTTTTAGATAAAGTTTCATATAGCACAAAATATAACTTCTAGATTGTTATTAACTTCTTACGAATAGAAAACATAGTAAGATTATTGGCGTATTAGTGAATCCTGGCTATAATCTGGATTGTATAAAGGAATCGTGCAAAGAGTAGCACTCCCACACCTTCTTCTACACAGTGCACGGAGTTATTGTCATCATTGGGCTCACTGGAGCAGATTCTGTTCCAGACACTTTGGTTAATTGTTAAAATTTTTCTCTCTCCAGCCTTCCCCACTCTCTTCCTAGCGAGTTTTCAACATCACTCTTCTTTGCCTCAGAATCTCGCTGATAGATGGTACCGCGACGGTTCCCATATGAGTGCCCGCTGCCCTGGTTTTAAATAGGATTAAATAATTAGAAGGGTCATCAATCTATAGCTGGCTCCATTTATTAGAACTCGCCTTTCCCATCTTTTGTTGTTTGCTGAGATTATTCTCTTCATTTCCCGACCCCCTCACATTTCTATAATGTTCGTCCAATCCTTTCTTCACTACCCTTCTTTTCCTAGAACATGAACTGAATAACTGCTGATAATTTCCTGATATCATCTGTGGTAAATTTCCAAATTCCTTCTTAACTTTTTTCTCAATTACCAAAATTCTGTCTGTGGGGCGAGATAATTTCCTCTTACAGGAAAGTGGTGACATTCTTCAATGGGACCTTTGTTGGCGACAAGCATGTACAACATGCATTTTCCTGTTGACCCCTGCACCTATCCAAAAAGCCTTAAAACTCTCAGTTTCTGGGGGAACTCTAATTTTTCTACAAATCGATAGAGCTGATGAGACCTCAAGTAAGCCCTGCTGCTTGTTCTCTGTCCAAACTAGAAATGAGGACTTATTGCTTAATTAGGATACAGAAGCGTAATACTTTAATTGGCGGGAATAACAGCTTCTTTAAGCTGTTTGGAAGGGTTGAATCTGCTGTAAATCGAACAAAAGGAAATCGAATTCACAGGAGATGAAATTCCGTCATGATGGGCCTTGTCTCGGTTCCTAATTACAATGAAATAAATGGTACTGACATAAATTTAAATATTTATTATATTTGTAGACTATAGTACTGTTCAGTTAATGCTGTAATAAATTAATTTACCGAATGTTATCACTGACCGCTTTTTAAGAAATTGGGCCTTTATACTTACTTTCCTCATATTGAAGCTGTGCATTGTTTGTCTTAATTTTGCCTCCTGGACTACCTCTTGATTATCCCCCACATTAACGACATTCCCATTTCACAGCAGAAAGTAGTACGTTTATCACTAACAATGCATAAACCTACTGTCGCGGCAAAATTATAATACGATCAGAATCCAACTAAAATTAAACCTGCAGGGCAGACAACATGAAAATAAGATGTGGACAAATGCGATTTGCACCACCTTAATGAGACATAATGTGTATAACAACCACTTTTTTCAGGCTTTATTTATACATAGGAAAAAAATGTGGATATGACCGATGATTTGAGCATACAGCTCGATAGAGCCATATAAGAAACATAACAAAATGATATCAAACTCAATTTTGTCCAGGAGTGGACATAATACGGTTTGAAACAACGCTCCTCAAATTAGATTAGTTGGTAGACATTCCTGCTATATGTAAAAGTAAAGTAATCCCATTACTGGCCTCAGGAGGCCCTTGGAGTAGTGAGAGGTTAAGGCTCCCACTTTTTCTGGACAATCGGCACTTGATGTCTGCCGCCTTACCCCCATAACAAGTGTCTGGTATTCATTTCCGTTAGAGGCTGAGTCAATCCAGGGCCATAGTGCCACCAGAAGTTTTGGGCCAGTTTAAAAATCCTGACCCCACCAGGACTCGAACCCTTCGGCTTATAGCGCAGTGCCTTAGCCACTATGCTATGGCATTCCATAGAGCAAGGTTTATTGCATTTAAGAAAGAAAAATTAATGCTTGAACCGGGACCTCAATATGATACCCATTACACCGGTAAGAATGTCAACATTTCATTGTACTTCATGACACTTCTATTCACAAGTATTTTTATTTAGAATTTATACATTATTTTGAGCATTTTGTGTTTATATTTGAATTATAGAGTTCTATTTTTAAGAAAGAAAAATTAACGCTTAAATTTTTTCTTAAATAAAACTCTATAGGAAAGTGTTTTAATTTGACAGTTACACTCTAATATCACCAACATCATGAAATTGACTGGGTTCCTATGTGGTTCATTAGTTCATCTTAATTTTGGTATTTCTTTATATTGTGACACTAGCTGCCTCTGGTATTCATAATCCCAGTTCTAAATACCAGATCGTGCCACTACTACCTTGATTTTCTTCTAGGTTATTTATCCGTAATAAGCACAATGAATTTATTAAAAATTTCACCAATCACTTTATTAAATTCTGCAAACTTCTATTCACAATTACAATTCCCAAAATAATCTTCTTTTAATATAATAGAACAAGTATCACATTTATAATATTTAGGATGTGATATAACTTATAGAGAAAATAAAGATATAGAAAATAAAGTAAATAAATTTCAGGCTATTTGTGGAACCATAAAAAAAACCTTAGGTTGGAAAACAAGGAAAGAGCTGTTCCTTTGTTGTTGTATGGAAGTGAAAATTGGATAATGAAATCAAGGGATAAAAGCACGATACAGACTGCGGAAATGCTGTTTTTACGTAATGTGAAAGGATGCACAAGAGCGGATAGAATAAGGAATGAAACTATACGAGAAGAATTAAATATATATCAAATTGCAGATAAAATCAGCGAAAATAATAAGAAATGGACAGAACACTTAATGAGAATGAACAACGAAAGAAGAACCTTCCTGTATAATCCCAGAGGAACAAGAGATGTTGGTAGACACTATCAAATTCCTCTTCTCCGCATATATCGAAAATGATCGAAGTCTTCAAGGTCCGACATCTTGGATAAAGCCTGCATGGTAGTCAGCAAGGTTCAAAGTACAGCGGCGTTCCCATCGGGTTTTGCTCACAATTTGTTCTCTGCAAAGTCACCTCGCCAGGTAGCTTAGGAATTTTCGACAATTATCGCATGAACAGATTTTTGAGTACGCAAAAACATCTTTGGATGCAACTTTCTCAGCAGAGAATGACTTTTACGGTCTAATGCGTTTATAGATAAGACCCTATGAGGTATATTTATATATTCAGAATATGAGGTGAGTGATAAAAAAAATCTTAGAACATTTTTAGACCAAAGAGAGATAAACAGACAGGCGAATGGAAAAGACTGAAAGACCAGATATAATAATAACAGTTAAATCTTGTAGTCTGTGATGGGCAGGGCATGTGGAATGAAACGAGGGGTATGGAATGAGGTGGGAGAATTCATTAACCATGATTTGAGGGAAGTAGATTATACAGGGTCCCACATCATAGCCGAATAGTTAATGCAAGAAGCCTTGTCGCAGATCTACAGGAGTCTCTGTGGGGGAAGAAATTTTCTCATGAAATTTTGGCCAGTGTGGGTCCAGTGCCAACTATTATCGCATCGTGAAGAATTTGGGTAGCTACAATAAGTAGCAGCTCCAAGTTGAGAAAACCAGCTTTATCAGCAAGGGACCCGACATGCTGACCACATGTCACCTCTATAGTGGCAAGATGATCGTTTACTTCAGTGATTAACATGTGGATGTGAGACCCAGAAGTTGACTGGTAGGCCAAGGGCTTTCTAGGCCTGTCGTGCCATGGAGTTTAGTTGAGTTTTAGATTATACCAGGAATAATTGGAAAACATTAGCTCAGGATCAGGATGTACGTGCGACCATGAACCTATGTGAAGTTGATGTTTGTATCGAGTCTTTAATGGACTGCATAATGGTGCATAGAACCACATGTTCAGGGTTCAAGCATTAACTTTTTTTTTCAGAATAATTTTGTTAAACTTCATTTTTTTAGTATAGGGAGCAAATTGAAAATAGTGTAGACACCTTTACATTAAGATCTAATTTAACATTTCTAATGATTTTTACATTCTAAATTGCTCACTGAATTGATGATTTGTTTCAGTCACACCTGCGTTCCTGCAGCGTCTCGGTCATCAAATACGAGGTAAGTGCAATATGTTAAATAACACCATGTCCAGAATAAGGTTGTAACCCCTCATGAATGAAACTTTTGGGGTTTTTCTCATATAATGTCTGTTAACACTCTAACAATAATGATGTATTAGATGACATCAATGAGAAATTAGTTTCTGGTAACAGTTACCTAAGAGCATTGAACAAAATTATAACTTCTAGATACATTTAACTTGTATAGGAATAAATCACTATGAGGTTTAATTTAAGATAAATTTAAATGTTTTATACCTCTCCTCATAATTAATCTTCTAAGTAGATCGTGATTTACTGAGATCAGTATTATGAGGAGAGGTATAAAACATTTGAATTTATCTTCTAGATACATTCTAATAAAATCAAAATAAGATTACAAAACAATAATTATACATATTAAGATATGCAGTAGCAAAACGGATATTAACAGAAAAGACTGTCTACCTGGGGAAGAAAAATTTTGAAGACGATGCAAAAACAGAGATAATGGAGTCTGGCGAATTGAACTTACTGGGAACTACAAACTTCATAGATATAATAGATATTAAAGCCAAAAGAGTCGAACCCCCAAGGTAGAACTTTACTCTAAAAGAAGACATGGTAGACCCAGGATAGATGACGCAGAGAAGAACTGGAGACACAGGCAAGCTGTTGTTCGGGAGGTCTAAGACCTGTAGTACCAAAGATGATGATTAGCAGTCACATTTTTTTTTTCTCTACCAAGTTCAGCATATAACAATCAATTAAAAATTTAAGATGGAGTTGGTTTAACAGTAGAATGGGATCATTAGGAATAGGAATTCAGCTGAAATATAAAAATTGCCATAGCAGCTGAAATGTTTTACTTTTTGCATATGCTGTTAAAGTAAAACAAGGAAAGTATTATCCAAAAATCAGCGAAACCCGAACCATATAATAAATTTAAGAAGTTACTCTTTATTTTCACTGCAGTCCAACACATTTAAATAACTCCTAAAATAAATTAGTGTTTCACCAAATTAACAGTTAACAAAAGAAAGATATAAATAAGTTTGATCTCATATTTTGTTGTTTCTTGTAAGACATGTTTCAAATCATCTCTGCTCCTTCTTCACTGATGATCTTGAAGTTGTCAGCCCTGGATTTCATCTCCTGCTCCCTCATTTTGTGGTCCAAAGAACTTGGTTATTAAATTTCTCTCCCCAGGAATTTCAAAATTCACGATTCTCTCTGTATGTAGATTTTTTTCCCATATGGTGAGTTCATTGTGTTTTCTAACTGTTTTAATAATCTGGTGTTTAGATTTATTTTATGTTTGACCAAACGTGATTAGCTACTGTAGATTTTTCTACTTCTCCTTTTTAAAGAATGATTATAGTCTATATAAACTAATAGAACCAGCAAAATGAAAAGATTGACGGTAGCAAAATGTGTACTTTGTGGTAATATGTACAAGAGGGATGTAAACTATTAGAATAAAGAACAGATAAGAAATAATAAAAAAAAGGAGAAATAGAAAAATTTGCAGTAGCTGCTCACATTTGATCAAAAAAAAAAAAGATCTAAACTCAAAATTATTAAATCTGTTATAAAACACAGAAAAAGTCCACTATTTGTCAATCATTTACTCCATGAATTCTTCCAAGTTCTACAGAATCACAGTGCCCATGCACAAGTTGCTCTAATGCTTAATATAGCTTCCATTAGATGGCTCTGAAATCGGAGTTATCAACTGTTGGAAAAAATTACCAAAAATTTATAAAAAATGGTCGTAAACTTAATTCCAATTTCCTAACCTAACAAAACAAGTTACGTGCATAATATTTAATGAACTATAAACTAGCTTGTCCCATCAAAATCTAACAAAATGAAATTAATTTCTTGAAATATGGTTTGGAATTAACTGCAAATGTTAATAACACCGACTGGAGAGCTATCTAGCGGAAGTTACATTAAGCATTTGCGAGTCTGTAGAATATATATCACAATATTTGCATAATTATAGAAATATTTAAAAAATTGTAAGGAATGTTTATAGAATCGTTCCAAAATGTTTAAAATAGTACAAAACATTATTACAAATGGAAATGTGTGTAGTGAAACAGTGGGATAAGAAATGTATGGAAAATTGTGATGGACAAATTGTAGACCTCAGCCAAAAACACAAACAAATTCACCATATGAGAAAAGGATCTACGTACATAACAAGGAGAGAATAATGAATTTTTAAACTCCCAGGAATTGAAACTTAATAAACAAGTCTTCGAACCACAAAAAGAGGGTGCAGCTGTTGAAATCTAGGGCTGACAACCTAAAAATCATCAGTCTGTACAAACTGACGATGATGCTTTGAAACATGTCCTACAAGAAACTACCAATGTGAGGTAAATTAAATAGAGACTCAATGAACCTATCATTAAAAGCCCAAACACCAAACAAACAGCATCTCGTTACTGAAACTATTAAATGTAAAAGTTATCATCACAAAGAAGATATATTCTGTATATCAAAGAATTTTAGTTCCTGCCAAGTTAAATTTTAAATTGAAAATAGTGGCTGAACTGCACTTTTACTTACGCTTGATTTTTCAGTTTATTGATGTAAACTATAGCTCTTCTTCTGTATTTACTAACATTTTTTTAATATTTTAAACTTTTTCAAACAATTTTTATAACATTATTAGACAATTTTCAAGTACTTATTTAAATATGCGAATCACAATATTATGACACTGTTAGATAATATTGTGATGCTAACTGCTATATTCTCCACAGAGTATATTACTTAGTTTATGATTTTTCTATCGCTGTTTTGGGTTATCGCTGGTTGGATCGGCGTTAGAGAGTGATAACTAAGTGTACACCCATTTTTAATAAATGTTTGGTAATTTTAATATTATTGATATATTTTTTTAACATAGATTTGGGCATTTATTGCAAAGATTGGTCATTTAAATTTCATAGTGACATGCTGCCATCTAGCATAAGATTTTTTAACTTTAGTACAATATCGATAGTAATAGAGGATGATAGTAGATATCTGGTTCGATGGTGGGTTATCGCTGGTGCATGCGCATTATTGTTCTATAGGACTCTGAAAATATTTCACGCGTAAGTTTAAGTGCAGTTTTTTCAAAATGGTTATTAATAACACATGGGACCTTCTTCCATGTAAAAATTATCTTCAAAAAAAAAAAAGAATGTTACAACTTTGTTCAATATGACATAGGGAATGCATTTGTATGTGCTAAAAGTTAAGATTGCAAAATAATAATTTCATTTAACACACAACTCAAATTAATTAAAATAACAATCTTTATGTATAAAAGTTCAGCTCAACTGATTTTCAAGAAAATTTGTACAAACATGTTTTCAAGTACACTGAATGTTTAGTCATTATCTACTATGCTCTAAAACCATTAATTGTCGGAGTTTACATGAAATGAAAATTAAAAAGTTGCTCTAGTGATTGCAATTTTCAACATTTCACAACGAAACTTAGTATATGCTATTAAAATAAACCGAGATAGGTAATATCAAAAACTCAGCGAAATCTGACCATTAAAAGTTGGGGTTTACCTGAAATCCGAAAATAAGAATTGACTCTAGCTAACTGCCATGTATAATTTTGTGTATGCATATTTTCAGTTAGAGTGAGGTTCAATGCTATTATGCTCTAAAAACATAAGATGTAGGATTTTACTTGAAACAAAATTTTCTTCTTCTTCTCCTCTTTGTTTTAGTTCTATTACCTGTTCCATCCAGAATTAAGAGTCCCTCCATATCTTTTTTTTGGTCTTCCAGGTGTCCTCCACCCATCCTCTGGTAACCTATCTCTTGCTATTCGTACAATTCTATCTGGTGTCATGCAGGATGTATGTTTATTCCATTCAGATCTTTGTTCCACACATTTACCTATTGCTTGAATATTCAACAGCCTTCATATTTCTTCATTTCTAATTTGATCTTTCCTTGATTTACATACAGTCTTCCTCAGAATATTCATTTCATTTGTTTATAAAGTTTTTTTTTAACAGTATCTGCTCATGTTTTAGAGGCGTAGGTCAATATTGGGCGTATCACTGCTTTAAATATTCTTGAACGAAAATTCATATTTCATTGATTTAAGTGTAGCAGTGCACTAGCTAGTAAAATTATAAAATTGTTTATCTTGTAGGTCCGTTTCCTCAACCTCTAAATATTAATTAAAACATTTTGTCTGTTCATTCTTATCTCATATAGTTGTTCTTGTCAACATATGTTTCAGGGCTTCTTAGCCCCATCATCAGCGATTACAATTTAATCTATTAATTAAATAAAAATAAAACTTAATTTTATTTGATTTTCATATTTATTAATATATATTCAGTGACAGCTGTTTCGGTACACTGTACCTTCTTCAGACATGTTAATAAATTATGAATTGTGTTATTATAGTACACATCAACTGATCTAAGCAACAATACAACAGTAATTTATTTAAATTTTTTAATTTAACAAAGGTGATTCATTCAAATCAAGTTGAGAATTTAACAGTTTATTACTACTTTTCAATTTATCTATTTATTTCTACAGCCTCCAAAAGGTCCAACTTCTTACCCTTATCACAAACATGTAAAATTTAAAAATTTGGATCGAAACAATGATTAAATTGGAATAGGTGTTTAGCATATTTTGAATATTCTGAATTTCGGTTATATGCTCTCATGTGTTCCTTTATCCGAGAGATAAAAGGTCTACTAGTTTGTCCTATATAGACATTGTCACATGATGCACACATCAATTTATATACAACTGATCATTTTTCTTTTTTTATTTTGGTTTTATTGTTTTTTATTATATTTTGTAAAGTTTTATTAGTTTTAAATGCCACATTAATATTCAACTTTTTAAAGTGTTTATATATTCTATTTGAAAGTGGGCCTATGTATGACATTGACATATTTCTTTATGTTTTCTTTGGGTAAAGGAAAAACTTTGTTAATTGCTTTTTTGTAATGCATTTTTTTAATTTAATATTCTATAATTTTAGGATTGTAGTTATTTTTAATAGCTAATTGTTTAATAATTTAATTTAAGTTTGTAATCGCTGACGATGGGGCTAAGAAGCCCTGAAACATATGTTGACAAAAACAACTATAAGAGGTAAGAATGAACAGACAAAATATTTTAATTATTAAACAAACCTCAAAATGTTACTTCCTACTGTATTTTAAAACTTTAAATATTAATTCACTGTAGGCCTTTCAGGACTTGTCTATCATCAGCAGAAGCAACAGGACATAAGTCTGAATCTATTGACCTTGAATACAATACTGGTAGACTCGTGATAATTTACTACAAAGGATTGAATGTACTGGGCGTGTTCTCATTTGTTGGTTTCCTTTATGACTACAGTTTCTTTCATTATGTTTCTTTTTGCTTGGTATTTGTGAGGGTGTTATCAATAACTAACTGCCTGAACAATATGTTTAACATAACTGGATTTTCCTTCTGCACATTTGAAGTCTCTAAAGTGTTATTTTAATCTAATATTAAAACTTCTGTTGATTCTTCCTGTATAAAATTTGTTATAGTCTTCACACAATAATTTACATATGTTATTTAATTTGTTCCCAGTTCTATATGTTGTCTCTATATTTGTGTCAGTTTTTTTAATGTGTTGGCTAATTTTGATGTTTATTAAGTGTTACACAGTTTTTTGTTGTTATCAGATTACTATTCAAGTTTAGTTATTTTATAAATGAGTTGAAGAAAATGTTTTTATCGTTGTGTGTTTTTCATCACATGATGAAAATTTTAAGAAAGAATACAATCACATTTTAAACATAGCTATGTTAAATGGTTTTGGAAAGAAGATAATAATAAATAAGTTAATGACTTAAAGAATACACCACACTACAATCTGATACAAAAAAGGAAACAGTTAAAGAAAATTACTTACCATTCTGGAACACACAGTAAATTTAAAAAATATATATTTTTAACAAATTCAATATTACATTGGCACCAAATAACAAAATCTACTAATATTAATGTCCTAGATAGTATAAAAATCTGAAAATTATCAAATTAGTTGTAATGGCTGCAAGAAAGTATGTATAGGAAAAATTAAAAGGAATTTAGAAACTCATACAAAAGAACTCTTAGAAATATTAAAAATTGTGAGATTGAAACATCGGTGATTGAGGCTCATAGTTTGCTAGAGAATCACAAAATTGGAAGAGAAACTAAACTTTTAAAACATTTAGGGTCGAATGTTTGAACACATTAGACAGTAAAAGGCGTTCTCTGCTGAGAAAGTTTTATCCTAATACATTTTGCTTACTCAGAAATCTATTCATGCGATAATAATTGTAAGCTACCTGACGAGGTGCCTTAAGATCATAGCTCAAGATAGAAACTTATCGTGAAAATCCCAAAGGGAACTGATGGTAACCGATGTAGTTTGAAACCTTTTCAGCTTTATCCAAGATGTCGGACCTTGAAGACTTCGATCATGTTTTCGGTATACGCGGAGAAGAGGAATTTGATAGAGTCTACCAAAGAATTCAACTGGAAGAACAGGAGAATTGGCGTAATACTGCGCGATGCAGACGTCGTTGTATACGGTATTATTTACAGGACGCAAGTGTAAATGCGTTCCTCTATAGCAGACGAAAATAATGGAAGTGGTTTTATCGTTGAGAATTCTGGGTAATTCGTTGCCAATATTACAAAAACGTCAACTTTCATGCATGACTGGTAAGTCGGCCATTAATTCGATCTCAGCAATTGCTCACGGTGAGTCAGCTCACCAGTGATTGGAAGTAATTTGAGTAGAGACTAATGTATTTGCATGCGACCCTTAGAGAAGCCTTTGGAATTAACAGTTTGGAAAAAGGTGTACATTCAGAAGAAAAAATATAGAACCATGCATTTTTAAATTCCCGAGGAGCAAAATTTTATTTCCAAGTTCATAAAATTGACATCACGTGGCATATCAGATAATGGTAGTAATGGTGAAATTTCGAAAATTGGAGTTTGACTGAAGATAAAGATGAAATGACCTTTGAAACCGGTAGTGTGAAACATGCAATTTTATGAGGCGAGATATAAAAACATTTTCTTCAACTCATTTATACATTGAAAATACCTCACAGTTTTACTTCCCTCTTACATTTTGACTAAAAAGTTCAGTCAAGTTGAGTATTAATTGCTATGATGAGTTTTGTCCCATCAAATACAAGTACAAAAAATAAACCTTGTAGTGTTACTTCCTCTAAATATTAAATATGTTGAGTATATTGTTCTTTTTTTTTTACGAGTTTATTTATAGCAACATAGTATAGTAAAACCTGTCTTAGCTGGAATCTTTATAAGAAGGAAACCTGTAGAGATGGAAAAAAAAATCTCCAGAACAGTGTGATTTTATATGTAAAATCGTCCTGTATAAGACGGAAACTTTCATAACGCAGAAACAGAATGGTTTTTAAAACAACTATAGTTCATTTTTACCTCAGTAAGACGGAAAATTATTCGTAAGCACATTCTAATTACAGTATCAATGACCACACGTGAAAATTCTGCATATGACGCTTTCTGCATTATATCGTTTTACCTTCTTGTGTTGTCATTTGTATTGCGGGGATACCCTTTCTTATGTGTGACAGCGGGGAATCCCCCGCTTTTCCTTGCCTGCTTACGTTACTGCGAGGGAGTTGGGAAACTCTTCAGTCTTCCTGTAGTTGAGTTCCTTCTCGTTTTGTGTAATAAAGTTTTTTCGTATTGCCATGCAAACTGAGCTGTGTTACATACACTATTTTGTCCGTATTTCAGTCAATACATTATGTCTTTAAAGTGTGCATGTAAAACCCGTACACTGCGTGAGAAAATTCTAGCTTGTAATATGGGAACCCTTTATAAGAAGGAAAACTGCCAAGACGGAAATATATTTAAGGAACCGTCATGTTCCTTCATAGACAGGTTTTACTGTATAACGATTAAGAAGTTTATTATTTACTCTCCAATGGACTGAAAATAATTTTTATACAGTTTTAAATAATCACCCGTTTTGAACCTCACCTTCCCTTGGAACCCTCTTCTGGCTTCTCGGTCTCTGATAACCAGCCACAATCCTTTGATTCTCAGCTTCTTCAGTTGCTCCAAAATTCCATCCATCCAATGCAGTCCACATTCCTTTTTTCTTCAAATTTACATTCCAATTTCATTGGGTATCTCATGTTCAGTCATTGTTTGTAAGTGCCCTGCCCATTACAATCTTGAAACTTTAATTGATGTAACCACATCAGCAGACTTTTACATCTGATAGAACTCTTATATGCCATTTTCCCTCATCACACACTGGGCCATAATGAACTCAGTGTTGACATAACGGTCTTGGACAACGTCCATGCTTCACTGCCATATATTAATAATTGACTTATAGTGTCGCAATAATCCAAATTATTCTTCAGTATCATTTTAAATTTTTCCTTCCAATTTCCTCACTGATAATATTTGAAGAGAAAAGTATATGCCTGGACTGAAGTTTGAACCCAGGACATTTAGCTTTATATGCTAATGCCACATTGTCTGAGCTATCCTAGGCCTGCAATACGAATACAAATTTTTCTCTTTTACATTTCAATCCCTGAGAGTGCCAAAGACAATGAACTATTGCTTAACACATGCAAATGGTGGCTTCTTATTTAAGAAGATTTTTAATGGGAATTTTAAAATGACTTTATAAAGCCAATAGGCTTCTTTCAATGTATATATTAAAAATTTGACATTTCTTACTGAAGGACATAGTATATTTGAAGAGAAAAATATATGCCTAGACTAGAGCATTAGCATATAAAGCTAAAGGTCCTGGGTTCAAACACCAGTATAGGATTATATATTTCTTTTCAAATATAATTTGTACTTAAGTGAGAAATGTTAATTTTGTAATAAAAAACATTCTTCACTGATGTTGTTCTTTATCTTCTTCTTCCAAACAAGTTTAGGGCCCAAAGCCTGTTAAGATTTCTCAGTCCAACTTTACTTGCACAATGTCCCACCGATCTCTTCCCTTGAGTACGATATTGAATCATGACTTTGGGAAGTCTTCATGATTCATTCGTTGCACATGAGCAGTTGGTATTTATTTATAAACTGTGAGATTGTTTGTGATTAAGTTCTTGAAAGTTATCTTCATCCATATGAGTATATTATGGTGTTGCTCTAAAAAATCTCAATTTACGCCATTTTTCTGGTGGTTCACTGCTTTGCTTCTGTAACATAGTACAGGTCTAGGGTGTGTCGCTGTACTAGGGAAGAATTCATCGCCATCATCATACACCTGTTCCTGTCTAAACTAGACAGGGTCTAAAAGTCATTTTTATGGATGCCCAGGTCATCGTCCTCATCGACAATACTGAACAACTGTATTACGGATCCTAGTTGGTGACGTTCAGGATACATGTTGTTGTCGTTTTCTAATGGCGAGATTTGACGCTTAAGTCATTTTCTCTCTGGCTTCCCAGTACAAGCGAACAAGGTCCTTAGAGTGTTGTGCAGTTGGATTTAAAGCCGGACAGACTTGAAGGTGGTGTTTGTCCATGATCAGGTCCGGGTCTTTGCATATGACACATCTGTCGGATTGAAAAACGTTTATTCTGTGGAGGTGGTGAGCCAGGCAGTCGTGTCCTGACATCAGTCTGAATTTTGCTACTGCTTCTTTGCAGCCTTTATATTTTATTTCTGTGTATAGCTCATCAATTTTTTCCCATGATTTCCCTCTGGCTGTTGCAATGTTTTCTTTCATGTTTTCCATTTGGAATGCTTTCTTAATTTCTTCGATCTTTCTGTGGAGGTTCGAATTGGGGTGGGTTGTTATCTGTATTTTGGTACCCTTTTTGGCAAGTCCATCAGCTATTTCATTGCCAACTATTCCGATGTGTGAGGGTGTCCACTGGAAGGCTATTAATTTATTTTGGTTGTTGAGGTATTTCAGAAGTTTACGGCATTCCAAGATGGTTTCATTTTCTGGTGTTTGGTTGGAGGTTATTGCTTGTATAGCGGCCTTAGAGTCTGCCAGAATAACAGCTTTTGTAAACATTTTTGTTCGGAATAGGAGGTTGTGGAGTGCTACTTCAGGATACATGTTGCAGCCATCTGTCTCTGTAGGTGGATATATTTTCTTGTAAAGGTTTCTTTTTAAGGTTGCACATGGAGTTCATTCCTCTGATGGTCAATTGGGCACATGAATCTCACTTCTGCAGCTCTTAATCTGATGGCGGTGTCTTTCTTTCTTTTTTTTTTTAGAACCCAGATTTCACTTTCAGGCAGGAAAGTCGGGGGGGGGGGCAAGAGTTTTATCTAATTTGAGTCTTGATGTTTTTGTACAAGATATGGTTTTAAAATATTATTTATTAAGCATAATATTTGTAAAAATTTTGTGAGTTTTATATTAAGATCGATCTTGCTTCGATAAGAGATGTTACATCCTCGGTAGGAGAAGTTATTAACTGGCTGTAAAATCATATTCTCAATCACTATTTTGCTACGTATTGGATCGATGCCTCGGAATGCCATTAGTTGAAATTTTGATTCCATAGTCTTTGTGATGTTATGTAGAGTTCGTAACATAACTTCTATTCAGCAATTACTATCTGGTTGTCAGCAAATAGCATTGTGTTAAGTTTGTTATTTGTAATCTGTATTCCGAATGAGTATTTTTCGTACCAATGACGTTATATGAGAAAAGTGTTGGTGATAGGGACAGCCTTGTCGTACTCCTTGATTTTGTTAATTATTCCTATTGTTTTATTATATTTATAAATTTATGTCTGTTTCACCAACAAATGTTAAATTATATCCACTCATTAACTTATTGTTTATGCAAATTTTACTTGTAACTGGATATTTTCCACAAAATGCCTTGACTTTTGGTAGTATCATTAATTAAGAAGTCAATGTATACAAAAACTGAAATTTATATTTTAAAACTTACTTACTTACTCACTGGCACTATCGAACCCGTAGGTTCATGGCCGCACGGACATAAGCTCTCCATACATCCCTATCCTGAGCTAATGCTTTCCAATCATTCCCTGTATAATCTACTTCCCTCAAATCATAGTTAATGTTGTTCTCCCACCTCATTCTTGGTCTACCAACTGGGCGTTTTCCTTCTGGCTTTCCTACAAGAAGTTTCCATGCACGTCTTTCATTCCCCATACGCGCAACATGTCCTGCCCATCGCAGTCTACGGGACTTAACTGTTCTTATTATATCTGGCTTCCTATAAAAAACCGTGTAGTTCATTGTTATGTAGTCTTCTCCATTCACCTGTCTGTTCATCTCTCTTTGGTCCAAAAATTTTCCTAAGAACTTTATTCTCAAATACTCGTAATCTCCTTTCCTCCCTTAAAGTAAGAGTCCATGTTTCGCACCCATATAATATAACTGGTAGAATAATAGTTTTATATATTTTCAGCTTAACGTTTTTTGAAAGGAGTTGGGACATCAAAAGTCTCTGCAATGCATAATAGCATGCATTTCCAGAATTGAGCCTATGTTTAATTTCTTTGTGCATCTCATTCCTATTTGTGATTATTGTTCCTAGGTATTTGAATTCAGCCAATTCCTCAAAATTTCCCTCATTTGTCATTAGCTGTCCATTTCCATTATATAATGTATTTCTACGTGTGACCATATATTTAGTTTTACTGATATTTACTTCCAGTCCTAATTTCTTAGTGTTACTCAATAGTGTGTGCGTGTTGGCCTTTAGTATCTCCTCGCTATCGGCCAGTAGTACTACATCATCAGCATAAACTAACAGCTTATTAATACCATTCAGTTGTAAGCCTTCCTCATTCTCTAAAGATTTAATGGCATGCTCTAGTACAAAATTAAATAGTAGAGGAGATAGTGCATCTCCTTGCTTCAACCCATTCTGGATTTCAAAAGTGTCTGAAAACTGTTTGCCTACACGCACCCTACTCGTTGAGCCATTTAGACACATTCGTATAAGTCTAACTAACTTTTTAGGAATTCCGAACTCCAGCAGGATACTATATAACTTCTCCCTCTTAATTGAATCATATGCTTTTTGGAAGTCTACGTATAGTTGATGTACAGTACCATTATATTCCCATTTCTTTTCTAAAATCTGTCTTATACTAAAAATCTGATCTGTTGTAGACCTGTTTCTTCTAAATGCACATTGATGATCTCCTAGAATGTCATCAATATAGGGAGTAAGTCTGCTTACTAATATATTTGTTAGAATTTTGTACGAAGTTGAAAGTAATGAGATGCCCCTATAGTTGTTGCAATCAGTTTTATCTCCTTTCTTATAAATTGGTACGATAATTGATTCCTTCCATTCATCTGGAAGAGCTTCTTTTTCCCAAATCATACTAAGCAAACAGCGTATCTTGTCCATCAATTTTTCTCCCCCTGATTTTATCAGTTCTGCTGGGATCTCATCTGAACCTGATGCTTTATACATCTTCAATTTTTCAATTGCCATTTCAACCTCTAATGCACTTGGCTCTGCGACTAGCATTTCTGCTGTCTGTAACTTATCCTCCTCAATGTCCTGTTCTGTATGTACATTTAATAGCTGATTAAAATAACTTTTCCATCTATTTAATATACTCTTGGAATCTGCAATCATATCCCCATTTTCATTCCGAATTATGTTTGTTCTAGCCTGAAACCCTTTCTTCTCTATACTGATTCCCTGATATAATTCTCTAATGTTCCTATTTTTTGCATTCATTTCAAGATCATTAATCTTCTCTCTCAAATATTCCCTCTTTTTACTCTTTAGTAACTTGGTGGTTTCCCGTCTAACACTACCCAATTGCTCTAAATTTACTTCATTTGGCTCGTGTAACCATTTCATTTTTGCTAGCTATCTTTTCTTTACAATGTCAGCACATTCCTCATCAAACCATTTCTTGTTTTGCCTCTTTTTTAAACAACCAATGCTTTCTGATGCTGACAATTTAATAGTATCTCTCATAGCCTCCCATTCTTTATTTATATCAGTTTCTTCTTCGTTTGCCACATTGTCATCTGAAGATTCCAGTATTTCAAATCTATTAGCAATTTTGATTTGGTATTCTTGCCGCATTTCATCATTTTTCAAGTTTTTTAATTCATATTTTACAGAATCATCTTTAGCGTTTGTTCCTCTCATAAGCGATAGCCGTTGTCTGATTTTCACCCTGACCAGATGATGATCTGAATTGCAGTCTGTCCCTCTAACTGATCTAACATCAATGATGCTACTGTGCCAGCGTTTATCCACTAATACATGATCTATCTGGTTCCGAGTTTCTCCATCTGGGGACGTCCAGGTGTATTTATGAATATCCTTATGTTGAAATGTTGTGCTCTTAACAATGAGATTCTTTGATGTGGCAAATGTGACTAATCTAACCCCGTTGTCATTACTATCTTCATGAAGACTGAATTTGCCTATTGTTGGTTTGAATATATCTTCCCGCCCCACTTTTGCATTAAAATCTCCTAAGACAATTTTCATATGATATCGTGAAACACTATCAAATAAGCATTCTAATTCTTCATAGAACTCATCCTTGATCTTATCATCTTTATCTTCTGTGGGGGCATGTACATTTACAATTATAAAATCATGTCGTTTACCCTTTAGAATTATGTATGATATCCTATCACTAACAAACTTAATATCTCGGATAGCGGATAGGATCCTCCTTCTGACTAAAAAACCCGTTCCAAATGCAGGTCTTTCTGCACCCCCATAGTATAATGCAAAGCTTCCTGATTCCTGACTACCTTCTCCTGGCCACCTAACTTCCTGTAAAGCGACTATATCCAAGGGCGATTTATCCAATTCCCACGTTAATATCTCTAGTGCCCCGCTATTGTATAAAGTCCTAACATTCCATGTTCCTAGGAACATGTCCCTGTGTTTGAGCCTTTGGCATGGGTTCCCTGAAGTAGTCCCCGCCCGGAGAACCGAATGGGGGACTATTTGACCTCCGGAAAATTTTACCCCAGTAGAACCCATGTCCGCATTTCTTGACGGTTGTATTTTTACGGTGAAAGATCGTCACTCTTTCGACCAAGGTACTTATTTCATCTGGCTTATCACCTTCGACCAGTCCGGCATGGGTAACCCTATCGGCAGCAATGCTACCACCGGCATAGCTCTCAGGATCATTTAAGCACACAAGCCACTCCACCACGACAAGGTAAAGATAAAAATGTTCAATAATTTTTGTGGAATCTGGCAATATAACATATGTTTCTATTGAATTAGGTAAGGAATGTTTTATTTACATTAAACATTATGCTAATCTCTGTTGCATTCTGACTTCTAGCACATAAAAAATGCTTTCTGTAATTATGAGCTTGTTTCTTACTATCCAATTTATTCTTAAGATAATATATTAAGGTTATAGTAGTGTATGGGTCAAAGTTGTGATTCATTATATAATTTGATCTAAAACTCAATTTTTTAATTATTCTTATTTATGAAGATGTCAAAAAGTTTGTGGTTCTTTTCTGTTAAAAGCACTTCCATAATGAGAGCTTTTACTACATTGTGTCAGCTCACCTTAATGCAATCAATTTAAGCCTACAATTTAGATATATTGCAATTAAAATTCTATCCTCCTTAAAAATAAAACTTTATGAATACAACTTAAACCCATGGATCTGCTATACATTTTCTAAACTAGTGCACTATACCAAATGTATATTTATAAATTGTCCTTTGATCTGAAGATTTTTGGGCTTGTAAAACAACCTAAATCCTAAATTAGTGCCTCTGAGCAAAATTTAACCAATGTTCCCCATCCAAATAATAGTTTCACTATGAGGTAATTTACAATTTGTATAAATGAATTGGAAAATGCTTACCTCATAACGCAGTGAAGGCATCCATTCTGTCCTCAGCCTAAACTCTAACTGTTGATGGTAGAAGTTTGACATTTGGAGTTTTGGCGAGGATGGAAGCAACAGCTTCTGAAACCTGTGAGAATCATGCAAAAAGTTATTTTTGACTCACTTAAATAAATATTATGAATTGCCTTATTATGTTAATTTCCATCGTAGAATTTTTATTATTTATTTCATGTTATTCTGTAAACATTACTTTCATTAAGGCCTGTGACAGCTGCTATTCTCAACCCATACTGCATGATTTTCCATGAGGACTTGAAGCTGTCCAAGTCCCATATTTCTGTGCATAATCAATGTCCCTAAAAATTTGGATGCTTTCCTTATGATTTTCCTTATATTAAGTTTCCATGCCACTCTTCCATTCCCCATTTGCGTCATTGCTGTCAAGCCGAAATAATTTTATTCCTGCATGTATTAAATAGCAACAGTTGTACAAACATCTCTGTCATGTGTTGCTCATTTTTTTTAGAGTACATCTTACTCGCATGTTAGCCACTATATGCCACCTGTGAATATTTGATCTGAGAACAAGTGACTGCTAACATCATGTTGGTCAATGTTAGAACACACGTTCCCACTAGAGTGTCATGTTTACTCACATATAAGTGGATTCTATCCCAGGAGTCCACCTACATTAGTGGGCAAGTTAGGGTGAGAAAATGGGCAAGTTAGTGCTAGTTTTGGCAAGTTATTGTGAGAAAATAGGCAAGTTAGTGGTAGATGGGCATGTTAGTGTTAGTTTGGGCAAGTTAGGGTGAAAAATGGGCAAGTTAGTGTTAGTTTGGGCAAGTTAGGATGAGAAAATGGGCAATTTAGTGCTAGTTTTTACAAGTTATTATGAGGAAATGGGCAAGTTAGTGGTAGATGGGCAAGTTAGTGTTAGTTTGGGCAAGTTAGTGTTAAAATGGGCAAGTTAGTGTTAAAATGGGCAAGTTAGTGTGAGGAAATGGGCAAGTTAGTGTTAGTTTGGGCAAGTTAGTGTTAGTTTGGGCAAATTAGGATGAGAAAATAGGCAATTTAGTGCTAGTTTTTGCAAGTTATTATGAGGAAATGGGCAAGTTAGTGGTAGATGGGCAAGTTAGTGTTAGTTTGGGCAAGTTAGTGTTAAAATGGGCAAGTTAGTGTTAGTTTGGGCAAATTAGGATGAGAAAATAGGCAATTTAGTGCTAGTTTTTGCAAGTTATTATGAGGAAATGGGCAAGTTAGTGGTAGATGGGCAAGTTAGTGTTAAAATGGGCAAGTTAGTGTTAGTTTGGGCAAGTTAGGAGAGAAAATAGGCAATTTAGTGCTAGTTTTTGCAAGTTATTATGAGGAAATGGGCAAGTTAGTGGTAGATGGGCAAGTTAGTGTTAAAATGGGCAAGTTAGTGTTAGTTTGGGCAAGTTAGTATGAGAAAATGGGCAAGTTAGTGCTAGTTTGGGCAAATCAGGATGAGAAAATGGGCAAGTTACTGCTAGTTTTGGCAAGTTATTGTGAGGAAATGGGCAAGTTAGTGGTAGATAAGCATGCTAGTGTTCGGGTAAGTTAGTGTGAAAAATGGGCAAGTTAGTGTTAGTTTGGCAAATTAGGATGAGAAAATGGGCAAGTTAGTGCTAGTGTTGGCAAGTTATTGTGAGAAAATGGGAAAGTTAGTGGTAGATGGGCATGTTAGTGTTAGTTTGGGCAAGTTATTGTGAGAAAATGGGCAAGTAGGTTGAGAAAATAAGTAAGTTAGTACACCAGATTATTTTAGCATTCATTCATTTGTTTATTAGTGGATTTTTGTGATAAGTTGGCTAGACTGTTTGAGCAACGACTAATACATATTTTACATTGGAAATATGTAAAGCTCAACTTTTGACTTAATTTTAAGGCATTTCTTAAATTTTGTTTTGGGAAAAAATCAATATATATATATATTTTTTTCTCAGATAATTATTTACATAATGTAGGTAGCATAGAATCCTTGAAGGTTAGATTGAGGAATCACAAGTGAACGTTTACAGCAGTTCAATCAGACTATTAGAATTGAAGGCTTGCCTAAAAATTGTGGCTTATTTTTGTAAATAAAGTTTGTTTAACTTAATTTTTTTTGGTATAGGGAGCAAATTGAAAATTAGTGCATTTCAATGTAGACATCATTTACAATAAGATCTAATTTAACACTTCTAATTATTTGTCCACCTTCCTGCTAGTGGGCTCTGGTTCAATACCCATTAATTATTAAATTAATTTAATCGAAAATTTTCAGTCTCAGTGCAACGAGAGATGGTGTATCTATCTGTAATGCGTAGCTCAGTCCTTTATTAGGAGTCACTAGACCAAGTTAATTTAGTTAATTATTTACTCATAGATGTCATGAATGGTATGCAGTCAACACACCAATTCAATGAGTTGACTAACATATTTATAGAATGTTGAAATTGGTAATTTTACTTAGAGGCATTTTTATTCAGGCTTAAGGATCTTTTACAAGCCTGAAAATCTTAAAACTCAATCCCTCCCAGAGGACTTTCTCCATTCTAAAAAATCCATCGCCCCCGACTGGGTTTGAACCCGTGATACTCAGACCAGAACCACATGTCCACCGTGACCAACTGGAGAGATGCTGGTGAACAATTGAGGGGCTCAGTGGAATAAGGGCCCATCCTAACCAATGGCTGATTTTTAGTTATTTGCAGATTATGTATCCTGTGGCCATAATCTGTTAATCTTTAGAAGCTCATAATTCTATCTTCGCTGAAAAGAGGGTAAATGAGACTTTATGTATAAGAAAAATTTCTAACTTCTTCACGTGCGCGGGAAATAAAGGCCCATCCCAACTGCTGACACGTGACCGTATATTGTCCGCTACTCTGTAGTCCGCTGCAATACTGACTAGCATTGCCGGCAAATATCAGTAAATGCAGAATGGCTGATGAGGCAGGTTTTTGTGCAAATGGAAATAGTGTAATAAAATCTAAGAAAAGAAAAATAAGTGTGCAGGAGTGGAATAAAATGAAGCAGAAAATCTTACGCAACAGTAGAAAGGAATATATATCAGCTTCAATCAGTTGCTTCAAGGGGTGCGGACGAAATTGCCAGTTGTTTATTAAAAGCTGTGCCACTCATTGAAAAAGGTGCTAATAAAAACAAACTTATAGTGTATATAGTGATTCATGCGTTGGTCAAAACAATAATTTTACAATAATGGGACTTTGGCTGTACATGATTGATTGTGGTTGGTGAAGAAATTGAACATAAATTTCTTGTACTAGGTCACACTTTCCTTCCCTATGATGCTGACTTTGGTGTGATTGAAAAAGTTAAAAGAAAAACACAAGTGGTTTATACACCTGAACAGTGGGCTCACCTCATAAGAAAGAGTCGAACAAAGAAATCATTCACAGCAACTGAGATAAATCCAGAAGATTTTAAAGATTTGGGTAACTTAAATAAAATGTTCACAAAGAGAAATGTGACACTGGACAAGCATAAGGTAGACATCAGAATAGCATCTCAGTTTCGTTTGTGGAAAACAGACATGTAGTGTACGTAAAATCCAGTTTCGGTGACTTGGCTTTAGAGGAAGTAACAAGCCTTAAAAAAAAGGGAAAGGAAATTTTCCCGTATTATGAGACGTAATATTGACGACAAATTATCCTAATGGTTGGATGGCAAAGAAGACACCATGACTTTCATGACATTTGTACCACCTGTACACAGCAGCTTTAAATCAGATAATGATGATACAAATGCTGCAAACGTAGAAGACAGATTAATGCAATTTTTAAGTTAAAAAGTGTTATTTAATTTGTTTATTAATGTTGTATTTTTTATATTCTCCATTTTATTTTTCTTTGATTAGACATATGAAACAAAAAAGTGATTTATACATTTGCAGGCAGAAAGCTTATTTTATGTACAAGACATGTACCAAATATTATCAATGTGTGCTCTATATATTTTACTCAATGTAGAATTTAATAAAATGCAATTTTTCTCGAAACTTTAAGTAGTTGGGATGGGCCCTTATTCCACTGACCCCCTCAATTTTTAATTGCTAGATTGTGCACCAGATTCCTAGATTAAATTGAAAACCTCTCCGCAGTACATATGTTGAAAAGGCATATGATACTGTTGATAGCAATTCGTCTATCAGATGGTGATGCTAAGCCTAGTGGCCCCCTTGGTGCTTTTCAATAGGAATAGGCTACATGCCGACACTAGGTTTCATCCTCACGTGTTATAAAGAACATTCATCATGCATTCTTCTTTGTACACAATACAAGAATACATATTCTACGTAAAGTGGTCTGCTGAAGTGGTTGTAAATTGAAAACAAACCACCAGAAGCACATCAAGTCCAGTGGGTGGCACACACAACATTTTACTTATTGATTTCTGTTTCTGTGCCTTTTTTCAGGTGGTCCCGAGATCCCAAATCCGCAAAATGTGATATCCATGATAAGTAAGTTCAACAATGTTGTAACCTTATATAACAAATTCCAAAGGAATGTAACTACAGAGGTTGTTTTCATGAAAGATTATATATATATATATATATAACGGGCTTCCAATATAAAACCGGACTGGCCTTACGGAGTTTCACCCAGCACGCAGTGCTGTCTCTTCCTCCCGCAATTCACCCTGCCTGCCACCTGTCCTTGAACTGTTTCTTACCTTATAGAAAATGCTGGAAATGTTGTCCTCCTGCAGTTAAACAGGCATTATACCGAGTAAACACATTTAGATTGACACGCTGTAGTTCGGGCACTGTCAAGTTTCTGATTTCATTTCTTATGTTGTTCTTCAGTTCTTCCAATGTGTGCGGATTTGTTTTGTACACTTTGTCTTTCAGGTTACCCCACAAATAAAAATCACACACTGTTAGATCTGGGGAGCGAGTGTTTCTTATTTTGTACTGAACCAGTGGTCTCAAATTTAGTCACAAGATCGTGGATTGTCGATCTGGAAGGAGGTAATTGTCCAGGGAAGTTCCGAATAAATTCCTCGCGAACGCGACGAGCTGATTCGTATTTATAATAACATTTACACACATAAATGCGCTGCTCTAATGTCAGCTGACGTCTCATCTTGTCGAACGATAGTAAACTGACTAGTTCAAGGACGAGCGGCTGGCAGAGTGAAATGCGGACGAGGAGAGAGCGCTGCCTGACGAGTGAAACCCCGTGAGGCCGGTCCAGGTTTATATTGGAAGCCCGGTATATATATACATATATATAATGTTTGTTAATGCTCTAAGAATCATACATTTTTTTGGAACCATGCTTGGAATATAACATTCAATTTAAAAAAAAAATTAAGGTAGGGTTTGTTAACCAGTAAAGTTGAATCTTCAGGAGTTGCTATAGTAGCCAGAATTTTTTACTTTTTTTTTACTGAAACTCTGTATGTGCTATTAAAATAGAACGAGGAAAGTATTTTCAAAAATCAGAGAAATGTGGCCATTAAATTGGATGTTTACCTGAAACCTAAATTTAAAAAAGTAACTTTTTTTTTAATGCAGTCCAACACTTTTAATAACTGTCACAAGAAATTAGTGTAACCTTAGTAGTTACATCTTCAATAGTTATACTTTTAGAATAAAGGTGGTGAAGTGAAAAGAATTTTTGGAAAAAGTCTACTATTTGTTGCTCGCAAAGTTCTACATAATTGCTGTGCATTTGCACGAGATTCTCTAATGCTTAATGTAGCTTCCGCTAAGATGTCTCTGAAATTGGTGTTACCAACTTTTGCAATAAATAAAAAGTAAAGTGATCCCACAACAGGCCTCAGGAGGCCCTTGGGGTAGTAGGAGGTTAAGGCTCCCACTTTTTGTAGACAATCGGCACTTTGAATCAGCCGGGTTGCCAGCCCTGCGTGACGACCGCCTTTACCCCCAGAACAAGCGTCTGGTACTCATTTCCGTTAGAGGCTGAGTCAACCCCAGGGCCATAGTGCCGCCAGAGGGTTTGGGTCAGTTTAAAAATCCTGACTCCAACAGAACTTGAACCCTCGACCCTCCGGCTTGTAGCTCAGTGCCTTAACCACTACGCTACGGCATGTAAATACTTAAATGTTTATAATAAATGAACATACACCAACTTCCCTCTTCCTAACCTAACAAAGTAAACTACATCCATATTAAGTTATGTAGATAGAAAAAATAAACAATACATCCATATTGTTTAATAAACTATAAACTAATCTTGTGTACACTAACTTGTCCCATCAGTACCTAACGAAATGAATTAAATTTCTCGAAATATGATTCGGAATTAATTGTGAAAGTTGGTAACACCGATTTCAGAACTGTTTGCACCATAATGAACCATAATGTGTAACTCATACAATTTTTTACCGAATTTCATAACATTTTCACTGAATTATTCAAGAATATGCAGAGAATTATATTATTTTTGGTCTGGACATCTTACCTCAATATTAATGTTGATTTGTTCTTGAACATGTTTCAAAACAATTCTGTTTTATCTTCAGCTTTCCCAGACTGGTTTTATTTATGTTGCATTATGTTGCACCACCTGGATGTCGATGTCAGCTCCATCCTGTGGTTGGCCAAAGAACCTCCAAACAAGGTCACCCTCCATCGGAATATCAAAATTCATAACTCTGTTTCTGTTCTTCTGAATATAAATTTTTTCCCAAATAGTCAGCTCGTTTGTATTTTCTAACTGTTTTAATAATTTAGTGTCTGAATTGATATTATGTTTTTCAGACCAAACATGAGCAGCAACTGCAGATTTTTCAATTTCTCCATTTTTAATATTTCTTATGTGTTCTTTGGTTCTAATTTTTAGGTTTCTTTTTGTTTTCCCTATATATATCTTTTCACAACCCATGCATTCAATTTGATATATTCCTGACTTTTTATTTTTATCAGTTTTTTCATTTTTGTTGGTTTTTATTAGTTTATTTAAACTGTAGTTATTTTTTGGTGCTAATTTAATATTAAACTTCTCAAATATATTTTGAAATTTATTATGTACCCAGGGGTGATATGTGAATTTCCTATATTTTTTCATAGGTGGTTCTTCTTTTTCAAGATTACTTCTGTTTATCATTTTTTGTTTTATACTTTTCTATCCTTTTATGTACCATTTTTTCATCAAACCCATTTTCTCTTGCTACTTTGATTATGTAAAAATGGTACATAAATGGTACATATAAAAAATGGTACATAAAAGGATAGAAAAGTATAAAAAACAAAAAATGATAAACAGAAGTAATCTTGAAAAAGAAGAACCACCTATGAAAAAATATAGGAAATTCACATATCACCCCTGGGTACATAATAAATTTCAAAATATATTTGAGAAGTTTAATATTAAATTAGCACCAAAAAATAACTACAGTTTAAATAAACTAATAAAAACCAACAAAAATGAAAAAACTGATAAAAATAAAAAGTCAGGAATATATCAAATTGAATGCATGGGTTGTGAAAAGATATATATAGGGAAAACAAAAAGAAACCTAAAAATTAGAACCAAAGAACACATAAGAAATATTAAAAATGGAGAAATTGAAAAATCTGCAGTTGCTGCTCATGTTTGGTCTGAAAAACATAATATCAATTCAGACACTAAATTATTAAAACAGTTAGAAAATACAAACGAGCTGACTATTTGGGAAAAAATTTATATTCAGAAGAACAGAAACAGAGTTATGAATTTTGATATTCCGATGGAGGGTGACCTTGTTTGGAGGTTCTTTGGCCAACCACAGGATGGAGCTGACATCGACATCCAGGTGGTGCAACATAATGCAACATAAATAAAACCAGTCTGGGAAAGCTGAAGATAAAACAGAATTGTTTTGAAACATGTTCAAGAACAAATCAACATTAATATTGAGGTAAGATGTCCAGACCAAAAATAATATAATTAAAATAACCTCAAAATATAACTTCCTAAAATTAAATATTATGCAGAGAATGTTTGGTAGCATTTTCATTTAACTGTATTTAATGTAATATTTGATTAAAAAAAAATTCTTTCTTATTACTTGAAATTTAAAACTTAAAAATTGTTTAACAGCTCATTTAAACTGCATTTTTTTTTTTGTTATCGTTCTCAGTCAAGTAGGGAACCTGCATGCAACAATTTACTTTAATTTAAAGCAAAAAAAAAAAAAATTTAAATAACACTATTCTGATAGAAGTTATGAAGTTTTAAATGAATGAAAACGTAGGAAAAACCAATTTTCAGTAAATTGCATGCAAAGATATTGTTACATTTTCACTCATACATGACTGGTACAACACCTCCTGGTTCATATACAACTCCTTCCTTGGTAATAGTTTTGTCTTCCTTCATCTTTTTGTGGCCTGGCAGCAAGGTGGTAAATAGTGACCCATATAGCATTCCTCATTTTTTCCACACTTTCTGTGTTATCTCTAAGGGCAATACCAAAATAAATTTGCCTTTTTTCTATTTTTGCCTTTGTCAGTTTATCTTTACCACCAAGGTTATGTTCCGAGGCTAGTTTCCTTACAAATATATGGATCAGCTTCAGTAACTGCCTCCCCATAGTACTCTGTATACTGGAATTGCCTGTATCCTCAGACCGTGAAAAAATTGTCACTGCACCTACAGGCTCCATGTTAGGAGACGAATCTTTGAAGTATACACTGCAGAAAGCTTCATGGTCAGCTTTCCAGGGTTGGTTCTATCATCTCAATTATGCTTCCTTCGTGCCAAACAATATTCTGTATCCAGTACTTTGCAGTAAGCACTGAAATTACAGTTGCAACTCCTAAAAGTGAAGAAAGTTCTCATCGCATCCACCATCAGTTTACTATTTCACCCACTACCTACAGAAAATATTTGAAAAAAGAAGAGAACATAACCTACAGACGCATGTTGCTTTTATTGATTTTGAGAAGGCATTTGATCGTGTTGATAGAGATAAGTTATGGAAAATTATGGAAATACATGGCTACCCCGCAAAATTAATTTATGTGATAAAAAGTTTGTATGTAAAGTCTCAAATTATAATAAATATAGGCACATCAAAGACCGAAGCTATTTTAATAAATAGAGGTGTAAGACAAGGGTGTAGTTTATCACCTACCCTTTTTAACCTATATATTAATGACATCATCCAAAATTGGAAAAGTATTGTTAATATAGGTATAAGAATGGACCGTTTTAAAATATTAAACGTTTTAATGTATGCTGACGATGTGGTTATTATTCAAGAAAATGAAAATAATTTGCAGTACTCTTTACATCAATTAAATCAGTTATGCCAAGAATATAATTTTAAAATATCAAAGAAAAAACAAAAATAATGGCATTTTGGGGAAACGATCATATAAGATCAAAAATCGTAATAGACAACAAACCTCTGGAACAAGTAACAAATTTTAATTATTTGGGTTGTAATTTTACTATAAACACAAAATCTGAAAGAGACATACATATGAAACTGTCGAAATTTCAAATGATATGCGGAACTATACATAAAACATTAAAGAATAAAACAAGAAGAGATACTAGATTGAAGTTTTATAAAACATTGGCAGTTCCTGCATTACTTTATGGGAGCGAAACTTGGGTAATGACCAAAAAATTGCAAAGTAGAATACAAAGCGCAGAAATGAACTTCCTTAGAAGAACAAAAGGCTGCACAAGATTGGATCGGATAAGGAATGAAGATATAAGAACAGAGTTAAATATATATCCATTGGATGAGAAAATCAGAGAATATACAGAGAAATGGTTTACACATGTGGAAAGAATGAATGTAACAAGATTTACCAAGAGCAGCATTCAACTACAAGCCAAGAGGTTCAAGGAATGTAGGAAGGCCAGTGAAAACATGGACAGAACAACTGTGAGGCGGAACAGGCAATTTGCCTAGCCCGTGAAGTGAAGAAGAAGAAGAATAAGACCCACTACCTTACTTGTGTGCTTATGAAAAGCCTTGGGACTGTTTATTATTGATATAACCACAATCCACTTCTCTCATTCCTCCTATTTACTTCAGATGACTGGCCTTGTTTAGGAGATGTATAAATGTAATCGGAAAAAGTGTACTATTTGTCTTACATGGATTCTTCTAAGTTCTACAGAATCGCAGTGCATATGCGCGAGTTGCTGTAATGGTTAATGTAGTATCCAGTAGATGGCTCTAAAGTTGGCATTACCAACTTTCAGAATAAATTCCCAAATGCTAAAAAAAAAATACATAAACTAACTTCCCATTTCCTAACCTAACAAAACAAATTACTTGCATATTATTTAATAAACTATAAACTAATTTTATGTACACTAACTTGTCACATCAGAATCTAACAAAATGAAGTTCAGCATCATCAACAGCATCAAGGATTAGACCTGCTGTTCTGTTCCGATCTCATGTCCATCTTTTACTGGCTCTTCCAACATTTCTTCGTTTTGGTTGTCAATGGTTTAATCTGCCATCATTTTCTACCATGAGACTTGAAAGTATAAATATTGATGTCCCCTGGAGATGTTAGTGGCATCTCGCAGGGCCATCTATGACTCGATATCAAGCCATCTGCTGTATTAATCCCAACACAAGTGGTACCGCTTCCGCTCTGCTGACCATTGAGGATTTTCTCCTTGTTACCCCAGAGATGGGTCTCCATATTTGTCTCTCGAAGAATAGGTGCCTCTTCCACATAGTTGTGCTATCCGTTGAGGTCTTCACACGTACCCCTGGGCAGGGGCTCTTGTTATACCCCGAGAGACTGGGTCCTCGACAGAACTTTGTCACTAGTAATTCATGTTCTCCCCCACGACAATAACGCACCAGTCAAGAGTTACCCAACTGCAGATAGTAACAGCATTTCCCCCCTATAAGCGTTGGGCTGGGTTAACAGCCTTATATACTTCCAAGGCAAATTAAGTAAATTTCTTGAAATATTGTTTGGAATTATTTGCAAATGTTGGTAACACTGATTTGAGAGCCATCTAGCGGATGTTACATTAAGCATTTGCATGTCTGTAGAACTCAATTCACAATTATGATGATCTTGTAGAAGATTTCCGGGCTGTTGGCCGTGGTCTTGAGGCTTGTAGTTCCCCTACGTTTCACCAGAGACTGCGTCCGGTATCCTCAAGGGTTGTCTTGAGACTGGCAATTTTGTCGACTACCTGCCCTATTTATACATTTATCCGCGACGTGTTCTCTGCGCGGTCCGTTACTTCGTAAATTGTATCTGCCTTCTGGTTGGTTAGCATTAGGGTCAGGGAACTACAAGCCTCAAGACCACGGCCAACAGCCCGAAAATCTTCTACAAGATCATCATAATAACTCCGGCTGTGAAAGCCTAAGTCAATATATCAATTCACAATATTTGCATAATTACATAAATATTTAAAAATCATAAGAAATGTTTATAAAATAGTTCCAAAATGTTTAAAAGTGTGTAATGCAACAGTAGCGTAAGAATGTTGTGTGAGACAAATAGATAGTTTCAGCCATATATTCAGTATATGCCCACAAAACTTACAGCATAAGGCTACTCTAGATGCCCAAGCCCATTCACATATGATCGTCATCCACTACATATATTGACTCAGTACAAGCCACCATAGATAATAATTTTTCTAGACACTGAACATTAAATAATAAGAAAAAGCAGGAATTATCCCCATTTCTCTATTCACTGTTACTCGCAGTTATGTAAGATGCACATAGGTGCTCTCAGCATGACTTCTTAGTCCAGACTTTGCAACCATCTTCAATTTTAGAAATGAAGCAATTCCCATGTTTGTTGTTTGTTACAGGCCTGACTTGAAACTTTATTGAACAGAATGTCCCATTTTTCAAACACCTATATTTTTTGGAAACAATGTCCAGAAATAGGTTTGAAAATATATTATCATTTCTTCATTTCAGTGGGAGTAGCCTTTTATGAAAATAGTACAGAAAGGTTATATAAATTCAGGCCTGTTTTAGAAAAATTCTACAATAAATTCTCTTCAGTGTATACCCCACAAAAATAATTGCTCTAGATGAAGGGACATTGGCATAGAGGGGGCACTTACAGTTCCGTGTTTACAACCCATGAAAAATTACAAAATATAATACCATGTTCATATGGTCTGCAAATCTAATACAGGATACATATGCAAATTGATTATATGTGACGGTAGCGGGATGGCTCTTCGAAGTACAGCGTTTGAACACCTAAACCCTTATTTAGGATTGGGATATTCACTATCACAATATTGTTCAAATGAGAAATATATTACGAGAACAAAATACTACTGTTTGTGATATGATCCGTCAAAATAGAGGGTTTCCAAAAGATCTTAGGGTCCAACAGAAAACATTGAAACAGGGGGAAATTACAAACAGACGAGATGGTAAAGTTCTTCATGTTTCATGGATAGATAAAAAAGTGTATAAACTTGATTCCAACTGTGCACCTGCTCAAATGGTTGAAACTCAATCAAAATTTGGTAAAAAGAATATGAAACCAGAGAGCATAGAAGACTAAAATAGAAATATACATGGAGTGGATACAGCGGACCAGTATTTAGCATTGGATCTATTTATTCATAAACATGCAAGTAGGCAAAAAATAAAACAAAAATTCGTACCCATTACAGTGCACCCTTTTCAATACTTTCTGTCTATACTAAAAGTAAACCCACAAAAAAAAAACATATGTGGCATTCATGCAGGCAGTCTCGCATAAATTCCTTGGTCATGAAATGGCTTTATCGTGCTTCCATGCTCTCGCCGGCTGTTTCTGACAACTCATGTGCATCATTCTCATGGTCACAGCATCCTCATCATGGACCTCCCAAAAAAGACCCCCCACTTCGTCTAGATGGCAAAATGAAGGAACATGTATTGTTGAAATTCGCTCAACACCCCAACAAGAAGATATACGGTATGTCTTAAAATAAAACAAATGAAACAAGGAGGTATTGTAGAAAGTGTGGAGACCCCCTGCATCCAGGACAGATATCACACCCTCAAATCATACTAAGGGTCGCATGTTTGGACGCATTAGACAGTAAAATGCCTTCTCTGCTGAGCAAGTTGTATGCTAATACGATTTTGCTTACTCAGAAATCTGTTCATGCGATAATAATTGGTTAAATTTGTAAGCTACCTGCGGAGGTACCTTACATGAGCAACTCAAATTAAAATCCCGAAGGGAACCGATGGTAATCGATGTTTTTTGCTGCTTTATCCAACATTTATCCAAGATGTCGGACCTTGAAGACTTCGATCATGTTTTCGGTATACACGGAGAAGAGGAATTTGATAGAGTCTACCAAAGAATTCAACTGGAAGAACAGGAGAATCGGCGTAATATTGCGTGTCGCAGACGTGTTTGTATACGGTTTTATTTGCAGGATGCAAGCATAAATGCATTCCTCTATAGCAGACGAAAATAACGGAAGTGGTTTTATCGCTGAGAATTCTGGGTAATTCGTTGCCAATATTACGAAAACGTCGACGCTCGTGCATGACCGATAAGTCGGCCGTTAATTTGTTCTCAGCAATTGCTCACGGTGAATCAGCTCACTAGTGATTGGAAGTAATTTGAGTAGAGAGTAATGTTCTAACATACGACCCTAAGTCATTACCTGAAGGTATATACAAAATTTCAGATTTTTCTTATTTATATTTTAAAAGTTATTTGAATTTTTGTTGGATGGTGTGTACCTTGAACAAACCTGGGCTGGGCACTTAAAGTAGCTGGTAGTGAGGTTTTCACTAGATACACAACATTACTGGATGATTCTCATTGTCTTTTGTTTTTATATTTAATTCATATCTTGTCTTGTATTATATTGCATTTTGTGACTCGGATTATTATTTCAAGACAATTTTAGACCTTAATAAATAAGTTTTGTTGTTTCTTCTAAGATATGTTTCAAAGCATCTTTGCTCCTTCTTCAGTTGGTACACAATGATGATCTTTAAGTTGTTGGCCCTGAACCTTGACTCCTGCTTCCTCATTTTATGGTCCAAAGAACTTTCTTATTAAACTTCTCTCCCTGGTAATTTCAAAATTCAAGATTCTCTTCTCGTTCTTCTGAATGTGTATTTTTCCTCATATGGTGAGTTCATTTGTGTTTTCTAACTGTTTTAATAATTTTGTGTTTACATCTCTTCTATGTTTTTTTCTGACCAAACTTAAAGATCAAAGATACATATCTAACAACTTAAAGATCATCAGTCTGTCATCATCATCATCCATGCAGTATTAGGCCATGTGGTCTGTTACGGTCTCAAAGAGGAATTTTCCATCCAGCGCATTTTTGGACGTCCCAGCGATCTTTTGCCCTGGGGGCAGTAGCAAAGTATGGCTTTTGGAATTCTATGAGATGGCATTTGTTAAAGATGGGCTTTCCAGTTGTTCTGGTAGTTTTGTATATGGTGAAGAATGGGTTCTGCATCCAACTCTTCCATAATTTCCTCATTTCTTTTATGGTCCCACTTTGTGTAGCCTGCTGTACGATGCATAAATCACATCTGACTTGCTGTTATTTGGCTTTCGTCTCTTCTTCGTTTTGTCCATGCTTCACTACCATATCTTAATACTGGTCTTGCAAGAACCTTATAAAGCCATAATCTTGTGTTTTTCTGTACTAAAGATGGTTTGATTATACTGTTAATTATCTCCATTGTTTTTGTAAAATTTGTGATTTTCTTTGATGTATCAGCTTTATCTTGAAATGTTAAATTATAACCCAAATAATTAAGTTTGTTTACTCGTTCTAAAACTTCATCATCCAAAACAATTTTGCTAGGTATAGGGTATTTCCCACAAGAGGCCATCACTTTAGTTTTCTTTGTATTGATTTCATCATCAGTCTGTACCAACCGAAGATAGAACAAAGATGCTTTGAAACATGTCTTACAAGAATGTAAGGTAAAATGATGGGAGACCCAACTTATTTATTAAGCAGAACCTCATAATGTTAGTTCCTATTGAAGTTATGACCTGTCTGGTGACATCATTATTGGTTTGTGACGTTGCAACATTCACATAAATATAATGTACATTTACATACTTTGCAAAGTTGCATACATTGTATTCATTTCTGGAGCAATATTGGCGTTGGTAATTCGGCGCAACACTTGTGATTCTGGCACCACGCTGCGGGTCCTGTTCACCAGAAACTTGTGTAACTAAATTAATAATAATTTAGTGTAACTACATCATTAGTTAGCACGCCGTAGCGTAGTGGTTAAGGCACTGCGCTACAAGCCGGAAGGTCGAGGGTTCGAGTCCCGGTGGGGTCAGGATTTTTAAACTGACCCAAACCTTCTGGCGGCACTATGGCCCTGGGGTCGACTCAGCCTCTAACTGAAATGAGTACCAGACGCTTGTTCTGGGGTAAAGGCGGCCGTCACGCAGGGCTGACAACCCGGCTGACATCAAGTGCCGATTGTCAAGAAAAAGTGGGAGCCTTAACCTCCTACTACCCCAAGGGCCTCCTGAGGCCTGTAGTGGGATCACTTTACCTTTACATCATTAGTTAAATGAAATTATACAACATATGATGTGAGGTCTAAAATCTGATTACTTAATTTTATTTTACAGTCACTGAATTGTTACATGTGTGCTTCTTTCCAGGAATGGCGGAAGATGCAGCCGGCTCAGAAGAAGAATTCAATACTCGTAAGTTTCATATTCATAATTTGTCAGTAGGTTGACATCTTGTGTCATTATACCTCTTCCAAGTTAAGTCCCAGTTGTAATTAACACATTCAGTACCATAAAGCAGTTAAGGCATTTAAAGAGACTATCGTGTATGCGGCCGTCGGTCAGTTAACTCGGTTTAGAGCGGGTGCAAACAAACCACGTTTATATTCGGCGCCTAAATATTGTGTTGGCTTAGTATATCTTGGAGATCATAGATGGCATGTAAATGTACATTTTCTATTCCCGTTTGACACATTTAACCTTGGTGAATCCCCTTTTATTTTTAAAACAAACAACACATGGAATTCGTTCACCCAAACTTGCTCCAATGCAGTCGTATATGTTTCTCGTTATCGCGCTGTTGTTTGTGCGTGAGTGAAACCATGGCGGAAGAAAAATATCTCACTGAAGAAGAATTAGTGAATATTTTGTATAATGATGACTCACTTGATGAACTGATTCCTGAATTAGAAGATTCACAAAGTGAAAGTGAAGATGAACTTCCACTTCCTGCAATTGATACGCCGATACTATGTGATGTCAATCACGCAAGTTATTTCACCATCAAATCCTACTAGTATATCTCCTTTAGGTATGTACAAAATTTGAATTTTCTAGAACTAATAGTTTGTGAATAATGGTCCATTTTCTGAAGTGCCACGAAAAGGGTAGCTGGGGTATTTAAATGGTTGGCCTGTGGGTTTAAAAATGCCCTGCTCAGTGCCTGGTACTGACTGTGTTAATCAAACCTGATGTATGACTGCATTTCCATTGTTTGAATAATAGTTTTATCTTTAAGCATGTAAGAAAATGTAGTTTGCTAACATTCAAAATAAAAGAAATATAAATGTCTGTGTAAGTAATATGGGAGATTCTTAAAGTATACAATTAATTACAATTTTAATACATTCAATAAGCATTGCTATATTCTTACTCATGTGCAATACAGATCATGTTGGGATTTCTATTGTATCAAGATGGCCACTTTCTGGAATTTCTTAAAGTACTGGAGAAGAAATCATTTGAAAAGTCGAGAGAAACAATTTATTTTGAATGTTTTAAAACAGTTTAGTGAAAAATATCCATTGGGAATGTTTTGATAGTAACAGAATTTACAAGTGAGTCAGTATAGAGCAGTAATGAAATTACAAATAAGAGATATCTATCGGCAACATGGAAAAAATGTTAAAGTCTGATTAGGTATGCCTATATAATATTTTTTTTGTCATAAATAAATAAGAAATGGAAATTCCTAACTATTTGTACCATCTTACCTTGTATTAAGCTTTATTTCCAGTAAAATATGATGTTGCCTAAGAACAATGTTTCTATTGATGACATTTCCGTACACAATTCAGTCATATGGCGGGTAAAAGTAGCACCATGGATCTCCCAATAAACTGTCTCAGCGAAGTAACATTTTATAGTACAACTCGAACCCACTCTGTTGGTATACTCTGACGATCTTTAAGTTGTCGGCCCTGGATCTCGACTTCACCTCCCTCATTTTGTGGTCCAACTCTCTCCGGGAATTTCAAAATTCACAATTCCCTTCTCGTTCACATCTGAATGTAGATTTTTCCTCATATGGTGAGTTCATTTGTGTTTTCTAACTGTTTTAATAATTTTGTGTTTACATCTCTTCTATGTTTTTTTCTGACCAAACTTAAAGATCAAAGATACATATCTAACAACTTAAAGATCATCAGTCTGCACCAACCAAAGAGAGAACAAAGATGCTTTGAAACATGTCTTACAAGAAATAACAAAATGTAAGGTAAAGCAACGGCAGACCCAACTTATTTATTAAGCAGAAAACCTCATAATGTTACTTCCTATTGTATTTTCATAAGTCAAGACCTGTCTGGTGACGTCATTATTGGTTTGTGACGTCGCAACATTGACATAAATATAATGTACATTTACATATTTTGCAAAGTTGTGTACATTGTATTCATTTCTGGAGCAATATTTACTATTGGTTTGCTCTCTATTTAATATAAACAAAAAGCGCACAAGTTGTGCATGAATTACTCTCTATTTAAAATGTATTGTAAATTGGTCAATAGCATCATCCTTCATGTCAAAGATACTAATCAGTATGGCCAACCATGAAAATTGATGTAAATTGTTTCACAAAGTTCATAACTGCTCTATGGTGAGCATTAGTAATTTGGCGCAACACTTGTGATTCTGGCACCGCACTGTTCACCAGAAATTTGTGAAACTAAATTAATATTTTAAATTCATAATAATCTAGTGCAACTTATATAGTGCAACCCATATAAACCTCTACCATTTTAAGTCTTGATCCAATAATAGACACACGTGTAACTTTGGGAGATTACATTACACTGTTTACCTCTCAGAGCAAATGTTGGAAGTCTCCACCACTAGCATCTATACATATTTGCACACTCATTTCACCATATTCTGTGAATTTTTATGGAGATTATCCTCGCCTATGTTGCTTATTTCGTTTCAAATAGATTCTTGTCCGTGGCCTGTTCTTGTACACTCTATTTTTTTAGATATCCCCATAAGAAAAAATCCATTAACGTTAGATCTGGGGGGGGGGCACAGACCTCTTGAGATTATTCGATTATCAAAGAAACTGGTTACAAGGGCAATGGATGCATTAGATGTATGGCATATTGCTCTATCTTGCTGGAAATAACCTTCTCTCAATTCGATATAATCCAGCTGCTCCACAAATGTATTGAAGATACCCTTATAAACTTCAGTGTCTACAGTCGTATCAAAGAAAATGGGACCAACGATCCTGGAAGCTGACACCCCGCTCTATACACCAACCTTTTCATCATGCAGTGGTGTTTCATGGGGTTTACAGCAGCCCCATATCTGGTGTTTTGTGTGTTTATATAGCCTGATAGATGAAACCATGCCTCATCTGTAAATCACGTTATGTAGAGAATGTTTTGATGTGGAATAAGAAAATCCTGAAACCATCGACAATAACTGCTTCTTTCAGTTGTTGCACCATATGTATTCTGTATGGTCATAATCCCGTTTTATTCGCAGCTCTTTGGCATGTGCCAGTTGTCTCCAGCTTTCTTGCTAGCGATAAAATTGTTGCCTTTGTCAGAACATCCCGTACATTAAATTCTCTTCAAAATTCCCTTTGTGTTGTTACCAAGGAATTTGTCTTCCAATATGTTTTCACAATGAAAACACGCTCTCGAAGTGAGTTCTGCATGTTGCTGTAATTACTGCAAACTAAAGACTGTCTACAATGCCATGAAAATGCTCTTAATTTCCATTGAAATCAACAATATAGTCCACTGATGCTGTGATTGTTGTTGATTCTCTCTGAGCCACTAAAATAAATTTCACATTTCTACGAGCTTTCAGAGACTATTTAACTCATGCCCCAAATGGGAGTCAATGACCAATCATGTTTCAATGATTTCTGTTTTACAACCAATCAGAGTCGTGTTTCACGAAATATTTATCAGTGTTATATTTACCATATTAAAGAAAGCTCCTCCTTTTTAATATTCTGAATAGGTCTGACCATTATTATGCAGTGACTGAGCCTATAAGAAATACGGCTACCAGATTGTATATATAGTGCATAGATGTCAACACATAGTGCTTGCAGGAGTTAATATAAAAACATTTGTAGCAATTTATTATACCACCAAATAAAGAAACCACTTAAGTTATGTAGATAGGAAATAACACTATGAGGTTCTTTAATATTGTTTATTTTTTATCATTTCACTCACCTCATACTTCATAATGATGAAGTATGAGGTGAGTGAAATGATAAAAAATAAACAAAGAAACCACTGTTTGCACTTTCTTAAATGTATTTTTCCCAGGTAATAATCCAGAAAAATATAATTGTCATATTTACATCATACAACATCAGAAATGAATTAATACACAGTTTGATGTGTTTAATTTTTTCTCCACTAGAGAGCATTCTTACAATATTGCGTTCCTTTGGCAATAAATAGTATGATCTGGTTGCAGTGATAAACAAAAGAAGCAGATGAAGCATACCAATCGTTTCTCATTTGTTTTCAAACATCGCCGTTTACATTAAATATATAAATATTTTAAAATAACTATAGTTAAATAATGATTTGTGAGTAAACAGCTTGATTTTATTCGTTAAATAGTCCTAACAAATGCCACTCTTGATTTCCAAATTCTCTAGATAAATTGGAAATCACTCGTGGCATTACTTATGAGGCAAGAGTTTTCTGTGATATTCATTTACATTTTTTTATAATTTTAATAAAATCCCTCTAACTCATTCTGACTTACCTAGAAAGTGGTAAATAGTGATTTTTGGACATATTTTATGTAAGATCATTTTTATTTCCATCTGAATCATTTTCAGTTTGAGCTAGGTCAGAATCAGAGTTATGAGTTAAGGTCATATCTGCATATACTGGTGCAGGGAACTCTTCATACAAGGTAAAGAAAATGCTAAAACCAATTTTAAAAAGATAGCGGTCACAAAAAAACTGTGCCTGATGGAAAAATTCTGACTACATATCTGAATTCAGTATGAAAAAATGCACTAGATTCACTAATCAGATTTCTTATGAAGAAAACCTTGTCGACCAGTGTAATTGAGTATTTAACTTTGTTTTACAGTCACTGAATTGTTACATGTGTTCTTCTTTCCAGAAATTAGGGAAGCCATGATCCAAAGTTCTGTAGAGGCCGCAAAGCAGAAACTTAAGACAATAAGTAAGTTGTAGATTTATCATTTGTCAGTAGGTTGACATCTTGTGTCAATATGCCACTTTATATCTCTTCCAAGCTAAGTTCCAGTTGTAATGTAAACAAAGCAGATGTATGACTGCATTTTGATTGGTCGAATAATGGTGTTACCTTTAAGCATGTAAGAAAATGTAGTTCTCTCTCTAACACTCAAAATAAAGAAAATAAAAATATATACTATCTAGCACATGTCTATATAAGTTGTATGGGAGATTGTTATACATTCAATAAGCATTGTTATATTCTTACTCATGTACAATATGGATCATGTTGGGATTTCTATTGTATCAAAGTGGCCAGTTTTTGTAGAATTTCTTAAAATATTGGAGAAGAAATCATTTGAAAAGTCGAGAGAAACAATTTATTTTGAATGTTTTAAAACAGTTTAGTGAAAAATATCCATTGGGAATGTTTTGAAAATAACAGAATTTACAAGTGAGTCAGTATAGAGCAGTAATGAAATTACAAATAAGCGATATCTATTGACATTATGAAAAAAGCGTAAACATCTAATTAGGTATGCCTATATAATATTTTTTTCATAAATAAATAAGAAATAGAACTTCCTAATTATTGGTACCATCTTGTATTGTGTCTTATTTCCAGTAAAATATGATGTTGCCTAAGAACAATGTTTCTATCGATGACATTCTTCTTCTTCTTCTTCGTCAGGCTCTACGACTTCCAGTGGAATGTCTTGGCCTTCTCAACCAGTTTACGCCACTTCTTCCTATCTTGTGCAGTGGATTTCAAATCAAAAATCCCCATCTCTCTCAAATCTTCAATTACGTCATCTTCCCATCGATCCTTGGGTCTTCCCCTTGGTCTTGTTCCTTGTGGCTTCCAATTCAAAATATCATTCGGCAATCTTCCCTTTGGCATTCTTAGTGTATGTCCAAACCATTGTAATCTTTTGGATTTGATGAAACTAACTATATTTTCTTTATTATTCTTGAGGTATAATTCGTCATTCCTTCTCAACCTCCAATTTCCATTTTCCTTTACTGGACCTAGCACTCTTCTAAATATTTTCCTCTCAAACGTTAATAGTCTTTGTTTATCTGCTTCTTTTAGTACCCAGGTTTCAGCTCCATAACATATGATTGGTCTTATTATTGCTGTATATAATTTGAATTTAACATTTTTTGATATTAATTTGCTTTTGAATATATCGAAATTAGCAAAATATGCTTTATTCCCTTGCGATATTCTTGTTTTGATCTCTTCTTCAACAGTATTATTATCAAAATATATATACAGTCAATATGCCCATTTCACCAATAAATGTTTAAAATGACCAGATATCTGGTCTTGAGAATGACAGCTTGGCTGTAGAAACTTGTTGACCATTTTAAACATTTATTGGTGAAATGGGCATATTGACTGTATATATATTTTAATATTGTATCACCAAGAAGATCAATTGTGTATTAAAAGTATTATTATCGTTTAGTATTGTACCTAGGTACTTAAAGGAGTTAATTTGATCAATACAGTCACTATTTATACTATCGATGACATTTCCATACACAATTGAGTCATGTGGTGGGTAAAAGTAGCACCCAATAAACTGACTCAACAAAGTAACGTTTAATAGTACAACTTGAACTTAGCTTGGAATTAGTATATAGCCAACTTACTCTGGTGCAGTGGTATGGGACATGCATTGGTTTCACGAGGTAACTGTCATCCATTGTACGCCAAAACCTACCTTGAAATTCCTCCCAGAGAAGAGTTTTGATGTACGAAATTCATATCCAAAAATATAATATGTGCCAATTTTAACTGCAAGGCACAGAAATTGTGCCAGATTCACAATGGCAACCAATATAAGAAGCAATATACTTATGAATGTAATGCATCCTTTAATCGAATTATTGGGTCCTCAAATTGGGGTGTGCCTTATATTTGCATGTGCCTAATAATTTTGCTATAATTGATAACTTTTGGTTATGCAAAAAACCATATCACAGATACCACAAACTGATATTATAGAGTAACAGATATGTTTTTATTAAACGGTTGTAATATTTAAACTACCAACAACATGCACTTTAGAAATTAATAAGATGAAGACTAAATTAAGAATCATTGGTTGGTGGGTTTACTTGATGAAATCCATATCTATTAATAAATAAAAATAAACGAGTTTATTTGATTTTCATATTTATGAATAATTCAGTGAGCGTTTCGGTACACTGTACCTCTTCAGACATGTTAACAATACGAATTGTGTTCCAACGGATCTAGCCAAACAACAATATTTATTTAAATTTTTTATTTAATGCTATGGCTCGTAGCTTTGGGGGTTAAGGGAATTACTATGTGTAAAGAAAATACGCGTTTAGATGGATCCTAGGTGGCCCAGGTGGAAGAGCATTGAATAGAAGTCAAAGGTCCTAGGCGTATATTTTTCTTTGCAATATAATTACTTAATTTTTTGAAATACTGGGCTATCAGAGAGAAGTTCGATACAGTTATTATTAATTTAGGTGCATCAGCTACCCTTTATTATATGTCACCGCTGTGGTCTCGAGATAGCACCCTGCCTTGTCATGCAGCTGGCCCAGGTCGATTCCCGGTCGGGACAGCTCCGGGGTGAGGTTTTCTCAGGGTTTTTCTTACCTGTAAGACAATTCAGGAACTTAGGGTTCAAAATCATCCAGCCACCTCATCATCCCTATCATTATCATCCACCAGTGTAAAAGCAACGGGAAGCTACCACAACCATCATTTCCAAGTAAAGCTGCAAATCTATAGAAAATGCATGATTGCAGTGAAAGACGGCCCTTGGCAGAATTACTATGGATATATATTATATATAGCCAACAGATTAGATATAAAATGATAGAGGTACCGCTTAACTCAACGCCACTTATAAAATATACGCAAAATATAAATGATAGATTGAAGAAGATATCTGAACACACTCTTAGAAGAAGAACAAATCAGGGTTAGAAAAGGAAGATCCCTATTTATAATGTGTTTATTATACAGATAACTATTGAAAAGAGAATAGAATTTACCTGGGCCAACATATTGTTGTTCTTGATTTTGAAAGGCCTTTGACAAAGTAAATAGATCTATAACCTATGGGAAATAATGAAATGACTGGTATCCACACCATCTAATAAAATCGGCCAAGGCTATATGAGAAACTAAAGTAGTGATAAAAAACTGATGGAAAAAGGTCAAGAAAGCAATTGTTAATAAATCAAGGAGTTAGACAAGGGTGTAGTCTATCGCCCACTTCTTTATATATATATATCGACACATTATGAAACAATGAAAATTATAATGGACAAGGCCTTAGACTGACCACTACCTCAACGATTAATAACTTACTTTTCGGCCGAATGATTTAGTCTTGCTACACACCATGATGAAATCTGTGTTACAATTTGGCTGCTTAACAAACTAAATGCAATATGTAGTGATTACATTTTAAAATTTCAATAAGTAAAACAAAGTAATTGCATTTGTGGAAGAAATACTCTAACGTGCAAAAAATAGTACTTATAGACAACAATTATTTGAACAGTATCCCCACTTTAATATTTAGAATTTGCAATCCGTTATGGGTCTGATAAAGATTTGAAACCAAAACACACAGTTTTCAAGCTATTTTTTTGGTACAATAAATAGAACATTGATAATAAAGCCCATAAACAACAAAATTAAAATTTTTAAACAACTAGCTGTCACTGTCCTTTTGAATGGGAGGTGAATCTTCTTTGGATTACCATAATCAACAGAAAGTAAAATCCAAGCAGCCGAGATGAAATTTTTAAGAAAAAAAAAAAGAAGAGTAAAAGGCTTGCACTAGAATGGCCAGATAAGAAACGCGTATATCTCCGTGAGAACTGCAGATCGACGCCATAAAAGAAAATATATTTAACACAAGATACAGTGGAAAGACATGTAAGAAAGAATGGAAAGAAAATAGTTACCGAAATAAAATCTTCCATTATTTTCCAAGAGGAAGAAGAGATGTCGGACGTCCTCGGAAGAGATGGTCTTACATCTATTAGCGAAGACGGAACAGGCAACTCTTGCTTAAACCAGGAAGTGAAGAAGAAGAAGATATATCCTAGTCCTACTGGCTTTATAAAGTAGTGTTTAATTCCTGATAAATGTCTTCTTAACCAAGAAGCCACCATTTGCAAAGATAGAAGCAAAAGCTTCATAGCATTTGGTGCTGGGTATTACAAAGTATATAAGATAAAAATTTGCGCCTAGATCGGAACTCGTCCTGATAGCTTAGATGGTAGCGCATTGGCCTAGAAAGTCAAAGGTTTCGGGTTCGAATCTCGGTCTGGGCAAAAGTTGTTCTCTTCAAATATAATATATATATGTCCACCGTTGTGGTTTCGAGGTAGCATGCTGTCTTGTCACGCAGTGGGCCCGGGTTCGATCCCCGGTCAGGGCAGTTTTTCTGGGTGAGGTTTTTCCTCACCCATCCCAGACAAATGCAGGAAAACTTTAAGGCCAAACGGGTCCCCGAAATCATCTGGCCATCATCCTTATCATCATCATCCTTCACCGGTGTGGTAAAGCACATGGAGCGACCACACCTACAATTCCCTAGTACAGCTGCAGCATAGGCAATGAAATGCTATATTGCAATGAAGGACCTGCCTTCAGCAGAATTACTATGGATGGATATATTAATGTTCGATCCCCCGGTCGGTGGCAGTTTTTCTGGGTGAGTTTTTTTATCATGGTTTTTCCTTCACCTGTAGACAATGTCAGGAAAACTTTAAGGCCCAAACGGTCCCCCCGAATGCATATGGCCATCATCATCAATATAATCAATCATCACTATCATCCTTCACACACCGTTTTGGAAGGCAACGGGAAGCTACCACATCTACACATTCCATGTAAAGCTGCCATCATAGCATAATGCTAATGATTGCATGAAGGATCTGCCTCGGGAGATTTACCTATGGATGGATATATCTATATACTAGTATATATAGATATATATTTGATGGCAGATGTCTTTGTTATGATTATGGTATTCCACCAAGGGCATAGAATGGAATTGAAAGGGTTACTTCGGAGGATTTTTGACTAGTGTTCCATAAAATACTTACATTGAATGATATAGTATATAATCAGACCTTGCCATTCCATCTATACCCTTGGTTGAATACCATATCATAACAAAGACCATCTGCCATCAAATATCCTGCTTATGTCAGCATAGTGGATGTTTTACTTTTAATCTAATTTGTTAGTTTAGTGTTAACCCTGGTTGTTTGTTCTTTTTCCAGATTTTGAAGAGGATGATGAGGACGACGAATTGGATTAAGGTTGTGAAAAACATATAGAGAACAATTTACCAGAACGTGATTTAATCCCTGATATTGAAAATGTTGGTCAAAAAGACCAAGAAGATGATTAAAAAGCTACAAAAGAAGAACCCTAATTTAAAGAGCAGTCTGTCCGGATCTTGAAATTAAAGAAACGGAAGTCAAGAAGACTTTTCTCTGCAGAAAAAGGAGACTGAGTGAGAAGGAAGGATGATACCATGTATATGGTTTAACTCCTAAATACCTGAGTATTTCATTCCTAACTCAGTACCCTATAGGCTATAATCTGGATTTTTCAATGATGGTAGTATCTTATGAAAGGAGTCACACACCCAAAAGTATTATAAAAACCTACCAATATTAGTGTCGGAAGTGAAGGGTTCTTAGGGTCGCTCAGGTCATTGGCGGCAGTGCTGGGATATTTAAAAAATCCACATTTAAAACCTCCTAATCACAACACCTAAACGAATGAGGATGAGAAGGGGGGTGAAAACAAATGACAAAATGGCCTCAAGATTAATGTCAGATAGATCCAAAATTTTCGCAAAGCTGATTGTGACAAGTCAAGTTTTAAGACCACATTGATTCTAGCACCCATAAGAACCGAAGGGGATCTCTTCCTTCTTCTTAGTAAGGCGACTCCAAACCTCATTGATTTTGGCCTCCTCCATCTAAGATCTATCCTGGATACAGACTGGCCAATTTCAAATTTTCACTCTCCATATATCTTTCATAACATCATCCTGCCATCTGTTTTTGGGCATCCCAGCTGTTCTGGTGTCATATGGTTTCCCATTTGTGCGTAAATGGATTAGAAGGGGTAAAAATAGTCGAATGAATGTTTCTGTTTCTGTAAGCTGATTGTGCTATTGCAGATGCCACGTAGTCCATTTGACTCTTGGCTAACTCGAAGGGGGTTTAGAAGGAGTTGAACATAGTTTACATATGGTGACCGACCCGAGTATGAGATTTCAGGCTTGTAAAAGATCCTTAAGCCTGAATAAAAAAGCCTCTAAGCAAACTTTACAGACTTCAAGCCTATAATTCATATAGTTGCCTGCTAGATTTCATTGGTCTGTGTTTGACTGTATCCATTCATGACATCTATGGGCAAAAGGTAACTAATTAATTAACTTGGTCTATGTCTCCAGACAACATTTGTGACAAACGTCCTTACGATACTATGTGACCCCCGATATTATTTTAATAATCCTTAGCTTTTGGGATCATTAAGTTCATTTTCATGTTTCATATGACATTTAAAAGCCCAAATTTTGACCCTCGCAGTATACACCGGGAGACGGTTATAGAAGTATGTCATAAGGACAGAATTAGTGGCTGACTAACTTTTGGGCCCCCATGATAAATAGTGACACTCCCGCACATTTAAGTTCACGTTCTGCCTCCACCTATAGGGGGGGGAGGGTGAAAGACATGAAAATAAACATTGTGAAAATTTAACTATCTTGGTTCCATGTATTACATAAAATATACGATCAATACATTGAGAACAAAGAATACTGAAACGCCAACAAGCTTATTACTCACTTCATAAATAATGAAGAGTAACGACATAACACTCCAGCACTAACATAAGGCTATATAATTTTTTAATAAGGTCATTTTGCCCTATGGTAGCGAGACAATGGAGCCTTCACTAAAGAGGCAGAAAGTAGCCCTAAATAATTTTGAAAAAAAAAATACTCAGGAAAATATTTGGACGGGCAATAAATATTATGGTCAGTGAGAATACGATACAACAAATAACTGTTGACAATACAATGACTGACCTTGTCAATTTTATTAAGTTAAAGAAATTAAAATGGGCTGGCCATTATATAAATCTCTCAGAGACCGTAGCACAAAAAGGTGCTTACAGC
>JASPKZ010001251.1:0-93834 GCA_030220185.1 Diploptera punctata | reverse complement strand
TGAGTTAATTATTAGAGGTAAAATCCTAGTGGATTACCATGCTCACCATCAGTTCAAGGTTCATATCTAGTCCACATTGATGGATTTTTAATGGTGTAAAATCCTGTGTGAGGCATGAATTAGAAGCGAATTAAAGCTGTAGGTCCTCTGTCATAGCACATAAAATACCTTAAACCTGAATTATGAGGTCTCTGAGCAAAATTTATAACAGTAGAATGCAGGCTGTGATAGATGGAAATCTTTTAATATAAGAAAAATTAACGACATTTCACATGCAGATTTATTAGCATCAATGGTCTAGGGATTAAGTTCCTTGCTTCTGGTCCTGAGGTTTACAAATCAATGGATTTTTTAGGAAACTGAAACAATTTTTCTGACTGAAAATGGGAAACATGTCCACTGAAACATGTTCCAGGTGAGACAACAAAATATGAGGTGACATGTATTAATCAATTAAATCTTTTAATTCATAGTTAAATATGGGAAATAACATTATGAGGTCTTATTCATAAAGAATGAGCCATTTTTTATATCTTACCTCATAGTTTATGTTTACTTAAACATGGGAACTATATTTAAATTAATATTGGGAAGTAAACATTATAAGGTTATATCATTAATAGTGAGTGGAGAACATATTTTTTAACAACTCACCTCATATAATTTCAAATCTCTTTGATACCGGTGGTTTCAGACAATATCTTGTCCCTCTTCAGTCATGAGTGGAAGCCATGACTGAAGAGAGACAAGATATTGTCTGAAACCGCCGGATCAAAGAAATTTGAAATTATATGAGGGGAGTCGTTAAAAATATGTTCTCCACTCACTATTAATGGGAACTGTAGTTTTCAAAAGGAAACATCCCTTCCATTTTCAACCGACATTATGACAACCAGATTTTCGTTGGAATCTCCATCTATAATGTTGCCTTCTGGTGTTGATTTGATGAACTTCGAGATCAGGTCCCATTCACAAAGTTCATCAAATCAACACCAGATGGCAACGTTATAGATGGAGATTCCAACGAAAATTCGGTAGTCATAGTTGGTTGAAAATGGAAGGGATGTTTCCTTTTGACCGCCAAGTTTCCCTTTTCTGCCAGCTGGGCTGTGGGTACCAGATTTTTTAAATGTAAAGTACTACACCATACTATATAATATAAACCTATGTAAAGTATAATTTACTGTCTACATGCCATGCTAAATTGAATTGAAACTCACTATTATACCACTTGTAAAGATCCCAGTTCAAATTCAGCACGGTGTCTTCATTGAAATTTGTTATCACTATCACTAAATCATTTATTCTATTGATTAATTTAGATTGCATTATCACTAAACACTTATCATATCAAATATTTTTGAACATTTTTTAGGGTCCTAGGTTCCAATCAAACAGCTGTTCTATGCCACGCATTTCGTCTGGCGCAACATGCCCGCCACTGTCACTCACACCCTGTGTGTACTATCACATTCGTCAAACGAATAATCATTTGATGAACTGTTACTGTTACTTTCATCTTCTGATAAAACTGACAACTCGCGTATTGTATTTTCATCATCTTCGAGACATGAATCACTGTGTTTCACCGCACGAACTACCCCTTGGTCTGGTATCTTTTCAACTAAAAATAAAATAAATAAAGAGAAAATCCTAAAATTGCAACATTCCATAGCCAAAAAAAGACCTTGAAACATGAATATACACCCTCCTCTAGAAAACCCTTTTACCACCAGCCTCTACTGTTATTCTGTAAGGTATGTGCAAAGTATTGCTAAGAAAGGATGTACCAACATAGAATGAAAAATAATTTTAGTAAATTGAAGTAAAACTTCGGCGAAAAAAATACTTAAAATAATAAGATTGAAAACCGGAGCTTGCCGGGCATGGCATACCGCTGTATACACACCGGTGCACAAAAAATAATTTTAGTAAATTGAAGTAAAAACTTCGGGGAAAAAAATACTTAAAATAATAAGATTGAAAACCGGAGCTTGCCGGGCATGGCATACCGCTGTATACACACCGGCGCACAAAAAATAATTTTAGTAAATTGAAGTAAAAACTTCGGGGAAAAAATACTTAAAATAATAAGATTGAAAACCGGAGCTTGCCGGGCATGGCATACCGCTGTATACACACCGGCGCACAAAAAATAATTTTAGTAAATTGAAGTAAAAACTTTGGGAAAAAAGTACTTAAAATAATAAGATTGAAAACCGGTGCATGCCAGGCATGGCGTCGAAAGGGTTAAGAAAACATAAACTATGAGTTAAGATATAAAAAGTGACTCATTCTTCATTACATCTTTTGATATTAGGATATTTATATAGTTTTTTTATGTTACAGGTAGTCTCTTCACTACTGCCCCTGCAAGTACCTCTCTATTGAAAGATATATTAGAACAGTATGATTAAATTGAATGTTTTTATTTATATTTGAAATAATTTAAATTATGGTGGTTTCACAATAGAATATTGTTGTATATTTGTAACAGTTAATCTAAAATGATTTAAATTATTTCATGTATTTTCATTGTGTGTGTTAGACTTTAATATTTAAACTTCAAACTGTCCTATTAATATTGATAATTTAACAGTATGTTACGATATTAGCAGTGAAATGAGAGTAAATTACTGAGATATATTTTATTTACTGAACCTTTCTTCCTTCTTCTACACTGTTAATTCCCGAGTGTCAAATGCTACAAACTGGTGCTCGATCACACAAATGGCGGCTTCTTTATTAACCCATTCACGTCAGGTTTAGATGCTCAATGCTTTTCCCCAGAAACCGGATTTAAGTTACCGTAAATTACATTGTAGCTTTTCAGACATTCAAAACAAACAAAAGATAACGGCACTTGATATCACAATAATGATGAAGGCCAAAACATATTCCTCTACTATTCATAAATGTCAACAAAATATTACCATGCCAAGGGATGTACAAAATATTGCAAAATATATAAGAGCAGAGTTCAGCGAGTGTAACTTGTCTTCTGAGTTGAATGCCATTTAATTGCAGGCGAGTCTACCTCGTCTTTTGAGGCGAATGGGTTAAGAAGAATTTTATTGGGAATTTTAACATTACATTATAAAGCCAGTACAGCTTCTTTTGATGTTTTTATTATTCATTTAATACATCTCAATGAAGAACAAATTATATTTGAAGAGAAAAATATATTTTTTTAATCAAAATTAAATTGGGAGATAACACTATGATGTATTTACATTAATGAATGAGTTGGAGAAAATGCTTTACATCTCACCTCATAAAGTTGTGTGTCTTCACAATACCGGTTTCAAAATTATATTTTTACTTTTGAAACCGATATCCTGAACACACACAACTTTATGAGGTGAGATGGTTAAAGGATTTTCTCCAACTCATTTATGTGCTCAGACTGGGGTTTGAACCTTCTTCTGTTGTTTTGACTTTACTTACAAGGGAATTATCAACCATTGCATGCCAAAACATACCTTGAAATTTCTCCCAGAGAAGTGTTATGATAATTATATTATTTTTGGTCTGGACATCTTACCTCAATATTAATGTTGATTTGTTCTTGGACATGTTTCAAAACAATTCTGTTTTATCGTCAGCTTTCCCAGACCCAGAAAGCTGACGATAAAACAGAATTGTTTTGAAACATGTCCAAGAACAAATCAACATTAATATTGAGGTAAGATGTCCAGACCAAAAATAATATAATTAAAATAACCTCAAAATATAACTTCCTAAAATTAAATATTAAGTGTTATGTTGTCCAAGACTATGCCAAACAAATTATCTGTTGCTTTTAACTGCAACACACTAAAATCCAGCGCCAAATCTCATATTTAAACTACAGGGAAGTAATAAAAGTCCTCACTTGATTGATTGGATTACCCTCATTATACTCGGACCAACGGATCTGTGCCCCTGTAGCGCTGGCATCATTCTTAGAAAAGTACACGTCTATACTCACATCATTTCACCGCACTCCCCTCCCCCAAGTCAAACAACAGCCATCGAGTAAGGACATTGCCAAACTTCCCCCAGTGTCATGGCTCTTGAATATTGAATAATGCAAGGTTGGAGTTAAGTTGACAACACGCAAGTGCAAGAGAGAGGTAGAAATGCAGAGAGGGAAATGATTTGCCGAGGCAGAAAAGGAAGTAGGCTTTAGTTCGCATATCTTATGGGGGCACAGATCCGTTGGACAGACAATACCTGCTATTGCATTGCACTGCCTCACTCTACTCTGCTCTAAGTCAAGCAGGGACGTCCATCTGCTATGCACAGCAGGTTGCCATTGCTGGATTCTGGCTTCGATTTCTGTGCCTTGCAGTTAGAAACGGCAGATAATTTTTTTGATACGGCCATGGTATATCACAACTCTTCTCTGGGAGAAATTTTTAGGTAGGTTTCAGCATCCAGTGGTTGACATTTCCCTTGTTAGCATAAAATTCTACAACATGGCAGCACTGGAATTTATCTCCTCTCTTCTCTTCCCTCACACTATAAATATATATATCATCATCGTCCTTTCAAGTATTAGGCCCAGTGGCCCGTTACGGTCTCCCGCCATCTCCGAAAAGGTCGACCCACAGATCTTCTGCCTCGAGGAATGTAGTGAAGAATTTGTTTTGGTATTCTGTGACGATCCATGTGCTGAATATGGGCTAGCCAATTGTTTCTATATTCTTGGAGGTATTCAGATATAGGTACGATGTTTAACTCTCTGGCTATTGTTGAATTTCTTCACTACTCTTTTGTAACCCATATATATATATTCTATGCCACCACGTCATTTTGACATTCTGGTATTCTCTCCTGGCATGGCATTATTGTAAGCCACTTCTGAAGTTGGTGCACCTGGAAGGCAGAATTATGCTGCCCCGATGATATATGATAGGTGATGAGATAATGGTAATGATGCACCAGGAGAGGCCCTAATTCTAAACTTAATGAATATGTTAATGATGGCCAGATGATGTTTGGGGACCATTTGGGCCTGACATCTGTCTTACAGGTGAGGAAAAACCACGAGAAAATCCATAACCCAGGAAACTTGTCCTGACCGGGGATCGAAACCGGGCCCGCTGCGTTATAAGGTAGTATGCTACCTTGAGACCACAGCACAATATATACACGCAAATTTGAACATATACCCATTTCTGTACACAAAACAAATGTACATCAGTATGTAACATGGTCTGCCAAAATGGTTTATAAATTGAAAATAGACTACATAAATGTGATAACTGTTGAGTTCGTACCACAAAGTGGAATGAGTGGTACCGGAAAATGTACATTCTGGCCACTGTGTAAGTGTGTGTATGTAGTGTGAATCATGATGATGAAGTGTGAAGGTTAAACCGGTGTCAGCATGCAGCCTATTCTTGTTGAAAGCACCAAGGGAGTGCCGTGTTTAATGTCACCATCTGATGGACTGTTACTCAACAGAACCCCACATCTTCTTCAGAGGGATTTGGAATTTAATTAAAGCATCTTGTGCACAATCAAACAATTAGAAAAGTAAATAAGTTTGGTTTGCCTTCATCTTACCCCCTAATTAGTTGTTTCTTGTAAGATGCATTTCAAAGCTTTTTAGCTTAGGGTCGTATGCAAATACATTACTCTCTACTCAAATTACTTCCAATCACTGGTGAGCTGAGATCGAATTAACGGCCACCTTAACCGGTCATGCATGAATGTTGACATTTTCGTAATATTGGCAACGAATTACCCAGAATTCTCAGCGATAAAACCACTTCCGTTATTTTCGTCTGCTATAGAGGAATGCATTTATGCTTGCATCCCGCAAATAATACCGTATACAAACACGTCTGCGACGTGCAATATTACGCCGATTCTCCTGTTCTTCCAGTTGAATTCTTTGGTAGACTCTATCAAATTCCTCTTCTCCGCATATACCGAAAACATGATCGAAGTCTTCAAGGTCCGACATCTTGGATAAGTTTCAAACTACATCGGTTACTATCGGTTCCTTTCCGGATTTTCACATAAGTTTATATCTTGAGCTACGATCTTAAGGTACCTTGTCAGGTAGCTTTACAATTATTACCGCGTGAATAGATTTCTGAGTAAGAAAAATGTGTTTGAATAAAACTTTATCAGCAGAGAATGCCTTTTTACTGTCTAATGCGTTCAAACATTCGACCCTTAATCTTCAATTGTACAGACTGATCTTCTTTAAGTTGTCGGCTCTGGATCCGACTCCTACTCCCTCTTAAACTAATTCACTGCCGCTATCAAACCCATACGTTCATAGCTATTCGGAAATAAGCTCTCCATACATCCATATCCTGAGCTAATGTTTTTTTTCCAATCACCACCTGTATAATCTACCTCCCTCAAATCATGGATAATTTATTCTCCACCTCATTCTTGGTCTAGCAACTGGACGTTTTTCTTCTGGGTTTCCTACAAGAAGCTTCCATGCACCTCTTTCATCCCCCATACATGCCACATGTCCTGCCCATCGCAGTCTATGAGATTTAACTGTTCTTATTATATTTGTCTTCCTGTACATATCTTGTAGCTCGCTACTATGTAGTCTTCTCCATTCATCTGTCCGTTAATCTCTTTTTTGCTCAAAGATTTTCCTAAGAACTTTATTCTCAAACACTCGTAATCTATTCACGTAGACTTTCACGGCCGGAGTTGCTATGATGATCTTGAAGAAGATTTTCGGGCTGTAGGCCGTGGTCGTGAGGCTTGTAGTAGGGGAACTACAAGCCTCACGACCATGGCCTACAGCCCAAAAAATCTTCTTCAAGATCATCATACTCGTAATCTTCTTTCCTTCCTTAAATTAAGAGCCCATGTTTCACATGCATATAACTGGGAGAATAACTGTTTTATATATTTTAAGTTTAACATTTTTTGAAAGGAGTTGGGACGACAAGAGTCCCTGTAATGCATAATATCGTGCTTTTCCATAATTGAGCCTATGAGCTCCCTCTAAGACCAAACTTATTTACTAAGTAGAACTTTCGTAATGTTCCTTCCAAATGTATTTTCATAATAAACTATTAGAAATTGTACACCATCACATCTGATCATGAGATTGAAAATTTTCCAATAAAAATTTTTCAATCTACCAAGTATTAATCACAGATCAGCAATTTAATCAAATTTACAGTGGGAAGTAACACTGAGAGGTCATTTTCAATTTATAATTGAGTTGGATAAAATGTTTTACATATCACATTATATAAAGTTCAATATTTTCACAATACAATAGTCCGAGATTCGGCTGCAAGATTACTACGTTCATCGAGTATATGAACGAAATCAATTTTTTTTTATAAAATTGTGAATGACTGAATACATTTTTGCCGAGTTGCCTATTAAAATTCGGCCGCCAGTATGTTTAATTAAAATATTATTTACTTATTTTAGGAATTCTCACTATGAGGTATATTCATTAAGGTAGAATATGTTTATCACCTCATATTGTACCATATGAGGTGAGTGATAAACATATTCTACCTTAATAAAATATTATTTGTTTATTTATTTGAAATAATTTGATTCACTTATTAAAATAAATTATAATCCAGTTCGCAGAAATCGATGTATAGAGCTTGAAAAGGTTTGGTTGCCATTGCACACTTGGCTGTAAACCACCTCGCGGTTACAGCAGGCTGTGACACAAATCAGTAATAGAATGGCAGTAAGTACGCATTTATTGTTTTATGTTGTTCCCTTGCAGCGGGAAGTAAAACCACTGCCCTTTATGTATAAAGTAAAGTGATCCCACAACAGGCCTCGGGAGGCCCTTGGGGTAGTAGGAGGTTAAGGCTCCCACTTTATCTAGACAATCGGCACTTTATGTCAGCTGGGTTGTCAGCACTGCGTGACGGCCGCCTTTACCCCCAGAACAAGCGTCTGGTACTCATTTCCGTTAGAGGCTGAGTCGACCCCAGGGCCATAGTGCCGCCAGAGGGTTTGGGTCAGTTTAAAATTCCTGACCCCCAACGGGACTTGAACCCTCGACCCTCCGGCTTGTAGCTCAGTGCCTTAACCACTACGCTACGGCGTGCCCCCGCCCTTTATGTATACTACGTACAATGTATATTCAAAAATATGTCCAAAATGTAGTGTTAATATACATTATACAAAACAAATGAACTGAACTTTATTTGAAACAATGTAAAACAATAAATACATACTTACCACCATTTTATGACTGATTGGTGTCACAGCCTGCTGTAGCCGCGTGGAGGTTGACGGCCAAGTGTGCAATGGCAACCAAAACTTTTCAAGCTCTATACATCGATTTCTGCGAACTGGTGAAGTCCAACCTAAGATGAAATAGATTATCGGTCATAGACTTAGGAAATAAACACTGGAAATAGTGTAAATTACTTGTTTTTTTTAATGAATTTCGAAAAAAATAAGTTATAGTTAAAGACATCTGAAAAGTTGGCAAACTCCTTGTAATTTTTTTTTTTTTTTCTGAAGAGAGCAAGATTGAACATGTAAAAATTGTTCACCAAGTAGCATTGCTTATGTCGCGAACTTTCAATTTTACCTTTAATTGAATGTGTGCTTTTTATGACACTGAGTCAGCGTGACCGGTTTGAAATTTCACGCAGGTGGAAATGTAGATGGCGTTGCGGCATTTGTAAAAAATTTAACATTGAGAAGCGCCTCTATCGGTCATAGAGAACCGAGTTGTCGGTAGGCAATTCACATCGTGGGTTATCTCTGATCACTTCTCTTCGAAAGAATTTTTTTTCTACAAAGTTAGTGAAAATTTTTATATTGGTGGCACTGTGTCATAGGTTCGTTTTCCATTGGTCAATCCATGTCTGGTCTAATTCGTTGTTCCTTATGTTAAGCGTATGTTTGTTCTCCATGTTCCTTTTTGGCGTCTATGGGTAAATATAATGTAAAGAATATTATCTTTATACCGATATTGTACAGTTGTGTTTTTGGCGTGAATTGTATATTGTACGGCGGGTGTGAAAAAAGTAAGTGCTAAGTGCTTAATTGCTCAAAATTGTAATGACTGCATTGTATACGTGACAGGTCAAACCCGGGAATTGACCGAATTGAGTCATGGATCCTAATTACAAATAATTAAAAAAATACAGAAGTTGCAGTTCACACTGTTACTAAATCAATACGTAAAATAATCAAAATATCTAGTGTCCGTGTTGTCAAAAAAGTAGGCCTATAACTAAAACAGAGGATTTTATTTGCACATCTTGTGTACATAATTTATTTAAAAAAATACTTTGTGAAGAGTGTTGACCTGTTAATGCTGATGAATTCATGCATTTTTAATCCTCATTTTGCATTAATGCCTCATATTTGTTAATTGCTAGACAGTATGTTCATCTAATGTAACAGGAAGTTGGTTGACATAATTTTCTAACTTATATGGGAGGAATATCTCTAAGGATCTTAACCTAAGCCTGCAATTACTATTCAGACTAAAGGAATTCTTTGCCAGGTACGAGTCCACATAATTCAAATTAAAAAAAAACTGAAAACCCACAAATTATTGTAGCAGTAGTGAGTAATGCTTTGTAATGGTAATAATCGATAAATGCTCATGTAATTAAACACCTCTCAAAGTTACAATTAAATAAATTCTCAGCACAAGTTAACTAGAAGGAACCATTACCCATAGAATTCTAGTTACAGCAGAAAAGTATTTTGTTTGCTGCCAAGCTTTAGTAAGCCTTAACGTCGGTTAGCTTCGGTTATGTTACATTCAAAATTATAGTTTAAGTGGACTACTGTATGTGAGATATAAGTACGTAATTGACGGTGAATAAGTATTTTTCTGTTTGACAATACAATTTTTGTTATCAGATCCCTGAATGAATGTTGGCACCATCTTTATACCATATCTTGTAGTAAGAAGTAATTTTGGACGTTGGAAGCAAGCGATAGCCATTAAGATTTGGAAATTCAATTACATACATCTCATGCACTATAAAGTGCAGAATTACTAGAATGTCTTGTTAATATTGCAGCTAAGAATATAAAAATATGAGTAAGCGACGGCGTACTTCATCAGTTGCAAGTCGTGGGCAGGATGAAGAATCAGTTGAACGGGATGCAACACCAGAACCTTCCAGGAAGAAAAAGAAGTTAGATCCAGTAAGTATTCATAATTTGGATAACAATATAGTTTCAAGGTGCCGGTTTACTGGACTCAAATTTTATTTACCCACTTTTACACTACTTAAATGCATTAAATATTCAAAAAATGTTATATTTAATGTTTTTAGGTGCGAGCAGTAATCATCATTCATTTATTTTACCTCTAAATATTAAAAAGAAAGTTGGGCTGTACTTTCCTTTAGGTCCGAAAAATTTTCCAATTTTATATCTTATTCCACTGATGCACTAAACACTCTTAAACACTTTCAAAACATTTTGCAACACTTTTTAACACATTTTAAACATATTCCAATGTTCCAACGAGTTTTTTTCCATATTTATATATTTGCGTAAAACATGGTCGTGCTACATTTCTTACTTCCTGCTCTTTGTCTTTTTCCCTCCACTTCCTATGTTGTTCCAGCGTTGCCACCATCAACAACCCGAACTTGCTTTTTAAATGTGATTCCACGTTCCCTGGATTTCACCTACGTTAGAGTAATTGATTTGTATTACAGTAATTGATTTAGGTTTGGTTAGCTTTTAGGTTCCTTGCTTTTTAAAAGTGATTTGATACGTAAAATAAATTATACATTTTTAGACAAGTTCTGTGAATTTTGTGTCAATGTTGGTCATACTGATTTCACATATATACACCGCCAACTGCTGGAGGCTGCATTTATCTACCTGGGATAATTGGAGCACTAGCGCATGCGCACTGCGATTCTATAGAACTTAGAAAAATTTTCTCCGGACCTAAAGGAAAGTATATCCGAAAGTTGAATTATTTCCTGTCATTACCACTGTGGTTAAAAGAGAACCACAGATTACCTCCGATTACCACACGTATAAGCACCGATACCCATACTATCAAACATAGATACACATACTTCAACCACCGATACCCATACTAGTAACCAGCAAAATCCACTGCCACAGCATATCTGTAGTTGGTTGCCGGTTTACTAGACTCAAAATTTATTTACCTATTTTCACAATACTTAAATTCATTAATTATAAAATGTTATGTTTAATGTTTTTAGGTGCGAGAGGTAATCATCATTAATTTATTTTACCTCTAAATGTTAAAAAGAAAGTGGGACTATTTCCTGTCATAACCACTGAGGTTACAAGAGAACCATCGATTACCACACGTATAAGCACCGATACCCATATTATCAACCACCGATACCCACGCTACCAACCACGGATACCCATACTAGTAACCAGCAAAACCACTGCCACAGCATATCTGTAGTTTCAACAAATTATGTTCGAATTTAACTTTTACTTATTTTAACCACGTAAAATAAAAAGGGTATTCCATGGGATTCATCTAGGTTAGAGTAATTGATTTAGGTTAGCTTTTAGGTTCCTTGCATTTTAAATGTGATTTAATACGTAAAAAAAATTACCTCTTCATCACTGTTATTCTATTTAAATTCAACATGGCTGACGGTTACAATGTAAAAACTTATTTCCGCTCGTACATTTCATTTTTCATTTTTGTTGGTTTTTATTAGTTTATTTAAACTGTAGTTATTTTTTGGTGCTAATTTAATATTAAACTTCTCAAATATCTTTTAAAATGTATTATGTACCCAAGGGTGATATGTGAATTTCCTATATTTTTTCATAGGTGGTTCTTCTTTTTCAAGATTACTTCTGTTTATCATTTTTTGTTTTTTATACTTTTCTATCCCTTTATGTACCATTTTTTCATCAAACCCGTTTTCTCTTGCAAGATGAAAAAATGGTATATAAAAGGATAGAAAAGTATAAAAAACAAAAAATGATAAACAGAAGTAATCTTGAAAAAGAAGAACCACCTATGAAAAAATATAGGAAATTCACATATCATTCTTGGGTACATAATAAATTTCAAAAGATATTTGAGAAGTTTAATATTAAATTAGCACCAAAAAATAACTACAGTTTAAATAAACTAATAAAAACCAACAAAAATGAAAAAACTGATAAAAATAAAAAGTTAGGAATATATCAAATTGAATGCATGGGTTGTGAAAAGATATATATAGGAAAAACAAAAAGAAACCTAAAAATTAGAACCAAAGAACACACATAAGAAATATTAAAAATGGAGAAATTGAAAAATCTGCAGTTGCTGCTCATGTTTGGTCTGAAAAACATAATATAAATTCAGACACTAAATTATTAAAACAGTTAGAAAATACAAAAGAGCTGACTATTTGGGAAAAAATTTATATTCAGAAGAACAAAAACAGAGTTATGAATTTTGATATACCGATGGAGCGTGACCTTGTTTGGAGGTTCTTTGGCCAACCACAGGATGGAGCTGACATCGACATCCAGGTTGTGCAACATAATGCAACATAAATAAAACCAGTCTGGGAAAGCTGACGATAAAACAGAATTGTTTTGAAACATGTTCAAGAACAAATCAACATTAATATTGAGGTAAGATGTCCAGACTAAAAATAATATAATTAAAATAACCTCAAAATATAACTTCCTAAAATTAAATATTATTTATTGGTGCCAAAGTAATGTATTTGTCAAAATTTTTTGAAATTTCAAGAAAATTACTTACCAACCAATAGTACATAGGAAATTAAAAAAAAAATTGACAAATACAACATTACTTTGGCACCAATAAATAAATTTAGTCTGGAAAAACTTTAAGTACAAATAAAAAAATCAACATCCCAGACAGTAAGAAATCTGGAATTTATCAAATAAATTGTAATGATTGTAGCAAAGTATACATAGGAAAAACAAAAAGGAATTTGGAAACACGCACTAAAGAACATTTTAGAAATATTAAAAATTGTGAAATTGAAAAATCAGCAATTGCTGCAATAGTTTGCTAGAACATCATAACATTGAAAAAGAGGCGAAACTTTGAAACAATTGGATAAACCGTTGGAATTGACAATTTGGGAAATGATATTCATTCAGAAGAATAAATATCGATCTATGAATTTTGATATTCTGGTGGATAAAAATTTAATTACAAAGTTTATAATCCCAACGAAAGATGGCAGCACAAGAGGTGATGTCATTAGAGAAATCAACAATCACAGAATTTCATCAGTGGAAGTCATGACTGAAGAAGGCCATGATATTGTTTGAAACTGTCGATATCAAAGAAATTTGAAATCATATGAGGTGAGTCGATAAAAATATGTTCTCCACTCACTATTAATGATATAACCTCATAATGTGTACTTCCCAATATTAATTTAAATATTATAAGGTTCTACATAATAAATAAGTTGAGTTCATTGTCATCTTACCTCATATTGATTGTTTCTTGTAGGACATGTTTCAGAGCACAGACTGTACAAGCTGATGATGCTCTGAAACAGTCCTACAAGAAACAATCAATATGAGATAAGATGACAATGAACTCAACTTATTTATTATGTAGTTAATTACACTGAATAAAATATGATATTTTAGAAGTATTTTTCATCCTGAATTTAAATATCATTTCAGTTTTTTTTCTATCAGGCAATATCTGTAACAAATTTCAAAAAATTTTCAAGAAATTCAATATTACATTGGCACCGATAAATAAATTTAGCCTTGGTAACTTATTAATAACCAATAAGAAAATGAACACCCCAGATAGTAAAAAATCTGGAATTTATCAAATTGATTGTCGAGATTGCAATAAAGTATACATAGGAAAAACAAAAAGAAATTTGGACACTCGCACAAAGGAACACTTTAGAAATATTAAAAAAGGTGAAATTGAAAAATCAGCTATTGCAGCACATAGTTTGTTGGAAGGTCATAGAATTGAAAAAGAAGCTAAACTTCTAAAACATTTGGAAAAACCTTTGGATTTGACAGTTTGGGAGAAAATATTTATACAGAAGAACAAATTTAAATCTATGAATTTCGACATTCCGGATGAACGTGACCTCATCTCGAAGTTCATCGAATCAACACCAGATGGCAACGATATCTCGAAGTTCGTCAAATCAACACCAGATGGCAACATTATAGAGGGAGATTCCAACGAATATCCGGTAGTCATAATGGCGGTTGAAAATGAATGACAAGATCATTTGAAAACTATAGTTACCGTGTTTGAAAAACATGAAATATGAGGTAAGATGTTAAAATGACTCATTAATTTATTAATATCTGTGATATTCATTTACATTTTTTTTTTATAATTTTTAATAAATCCATCTAACTCTAACTCATTCTGACTTACCTAGAAAGTGGTAGATAGTGATTTTCAGGCATATTTTATGTAAGATCATTTTTATTTCCATCTGAATTATTTTCAGTTTGAGCTAGGTCAGAATCAGAGTTATGAGTTAAGGTCATATCTGCATATATTGGTACAGGGAACTCTTCATATAAGGTAAAGGTTCTTATGACAGGTCAAAGAAAATGCTAAAATCAATTTTAAAAAAGTAGCTGTCACAAAAAAAACTGTGCCTGATGGAAAAAATTCTGACTACATATCTGAATCAGTATGAAAAATTGCACTAAATTCACTAATCAGATTTCTTGTGAAGAAAACCTTGTCGACCAGTGTTATTTAAGAATTGTAAGAAAATGTTTTAAGAATCTTACAAAACATCTAAAATAATAAGAAATGTTAGTAAAAATGGAAAAAGTATGAATTGCAATATAAGAATATGTATGGTATAGCATAGTGAGGACTATTGTAAAGAACATCCCTTTGTGGGCACCGGTCGCGTACCAGTAAAAGGTAAAGGTAAAGTGATCCCACTACAGGCCTCAGGAAGGCCCTTGGGGTAGTAGGAGGTTAGGGCTCCCACTTTTTCTTGACAATCGGCACTTGATGTCAGCCGGGGTGTCAGCCCTGCGTGACGGCCGCCTTTACCCCAGAACAAGCATCTGGTACTCATTTCAGTTAGAGGCTGAGTCGACCCCAGGGCCATAGTGCCGCCCAGAAGGTTTGGGTCAGTTTAAAAATCCTGACCCCACCGGGACTCGAACCCTCGACCCTCCGGGTTGTAGCTCAGTGCCTTAACCACTACGTACTGATTGAAATTCAAGAGAAAATTTGTTCCTCCATGGAGACTCAAACCAACGTAAGTCTCATAGCACCACATCAAGATAAGATGCTTTTAAACTTCAACAGATATCACAATACGACATAAAATTTTTTTTCTAAACATAAAGTATACCATGCACATGCATCAGCAGATGAAAGTGAATACAAATTAGAATCAAGAGGTGTAACCAATTTAGAGAGAAAATTAGAATGCTCTCTATAAATTGAGTTGGTTAAATGTTTTAACATCTCATCTCATAAAGTTCTATGTCTTCACAATACCGGTTTTAAAGTCCTTCACCTCCATCATCAGTCAAAACTCCAACTATTGAAATTTTGCCATTACCAACACCTTCCAAACTGCCATCTGGTGCCGATTTTATGAATTTGGATATTAAATTTTGCTCACTGGGAACTTCAAAATTCATGGATCTATATTATTTGTTCTTCAGAATGTATATCTGAATAAATAGGAAGATATCATTCAGTAAAATATTTAAAAAATAATAATAAATTTGGGCAATAGATGCTTTGTGATTAGTTGCCACTTTTAAATTTTACAACTTGTATATCAAGACTAGGCTTTCTAATAAATTTGGAACATTTCCATGTTAAAAATATTGGATACTAGCTAATACCCGGCGTGTGCTGCTACACCTAAATAAATGAAAATTAATGTGCTTTTATGTTTAGTTGAATAAGTAAAAGGAAAAATAATTATAAATGTACATCGTAATTATTTTAAGATTTCTCGTACTGATTACCTGGTGTTGCCCGGGAATCTACTTATCTCAGTCTTCTTGGCATAAATGAGCTAAAAGACAAAATTCATTATTGTGAGTTATCCATAAAAGAATACCCGCCATGTGCTGCTATGCTTGCACAGGAATCTACGTACTTGTCTCGATCTTCTTGGCATCAATGGAAGACAAAAATGGTTATTGTGAGTTATCCGTAAGAGATAAACATATGCTGTCGCAGACTTTTTTGTAGAGCTTTTTGAGACATTCAATTCTGTATACATTAATTTTATGTATTTGTTATGGTTTAGACAGCATAAGCCATTTAAGCATCCAAAGAGCTACTTTTTTCATGTTTTCCACTACAAAGGGTGATTTTTAAGGGTGTAGGAGTTGAGTATCGCAACTCTCTTATAGCCTATGTTCATCCTGGGAATCTCCTGAACATTTTGCAAAAAGCCCCATCACGATCGGATCAATGGTGTAGCTGCGCATAAAGTACAAACAAACATTCGTTTATTTTTTCTTTCACTCACCTCATACTTCATAACTCCTAGCAAACCCATGGTTTCGTCACATCATTTGTGACATTCTCAATGCTGATCTTGAAGAAGATTTTCGGGCTGTAGGCTGTGGTCGTGAGGCTTGTAGTTCCCCGACGTTTCGCCAGAGACTGCGTCTGGCATCTCAGGGTTGTCTTGAGACGCAGTCTCTGGCGAAACATCAGGGAACTACAAGCCTCACGACCACGGCCTACAGCCCGAAAATCTTCTTCAAGATCATCATAGCAACTCCGGCCGTGAAAGTCTACGTGAATACATTCTCAATGCTGTTTCACGTTCACAACTGACGTCCAACGGCATTCTATGCCTGCAGGGAATCATCTACATAAATTAAATAAACAAACATTCATTTTTATATATTAGATAGGAGTCTAGTGTGAGTTAATTTGTATGACGGCCTTCTTTAGATTAAGATTTATATGATGTATTGTGTTTATGTTCTCAGACAGAATTGTGTCAGCAGTTGTATGATACAATTCGCAATCATAAGAAGGATGATGGTTCGCTTCTGTGTGATGCATTCATCCGAGTTCCAAAACGTCGACAAGAACCAGGGTATTATGAGGTAAATATGAGAAAATTATTAATTAATTTAGTTTTTATTGTAACTAGCCCAGAATTGGAGTGTGGGCACATACTATTGAACATAATTTAATTTAAGTTGACTATTAATAGTTTTATTTACAAGTAATACATATGTTTAATAAGTGATATATTTAAAATAACATCATTAAGCAAAGGAAAGAAAGAAAATATTTGTTGTTGTAACTATGCATAAAAGAAAATGAGATGAATATAAAAGATATTAATAATTTATCATAAGTACTGCCACGAGTGATTTCCAAATTATTGATAAATTCACGACTCTAAAGTGAGGAGTGAATTTATCTAGAGAATTTGGAAATCAAGAGTGGCATTTGTTAGGACTATTTTATGAATAAAATTAAGCTGTTTACTCACAAATCATTATTTAAATATAGTTATTTTAAAATATTTATATATTTAATGTAAACTGTGATGTTTGAAAACAAGTGAGAAATGTTCGTTGTTTCATTTGTTAATCACTGCAACCAGATCATATTATTTATTGCCAAAGGATCATAATATTGTAAGAATGCACCATAGTGGAGAAAAAATTAAACACATCAAACCGTTTATTAATTAATTTCTGATGTAAATATGTCAATTATATTTTTCTAGAACATTAATTCCTGGGAAATAATACATTTAAGAAAATGCAAACCGTGGTTTCTTTTTTATTGTGGTATAATCAATTGCTATAAATGTTTTTCTAATGTAAAGCAGTATCTGCTTATATTCGTGTACTATATACATAATCTGGGAGCCATTTGCATTCTAGGATTCTTATATGTAATATATAAATTGCTATATTCAACGTATTTCTTAGAGAGTCACTGCAAAATAATGTTGTGGCCTATTCAGAATGTTAAAAAAGGAGGAGCTCGATTTTAATGTGATAAAAATAAATTGATATAATTGAGGTGAAAAACGACGAAGATCACTGGGCCATCCTATGAAACGCTGGAGGGAAAATTTTCTATAGGATCGTAACAGGCCTTGGCCTAATACTTGGAAGAGAAGAAGAAGAAGAGGTGAAAAACAACTGTGATTGGTTGTAATTCAAAATTCATTGAAATGTGATTGGTCATTGACTCCCATTTGGGGCATGAGTTAGTCAAAATAATTTGTTTTGGAGACTTATAGTAAGATATTTCAGGGACAATACTTTGTCAAAAAAAAATATGTTATAAAGTTATTTTTTTAGGAATTAACACTGAGGTATTGATTGTGAGAGTAAAGTAAAGTAAAGTGTTCCCACTACAGGCCTCAGGAGGCCCTTGGGGTAGTAGGAGGTTAAGGCTCCCACTTTTTCTAGACAATTGGCACTTGATGTCAGCCGGGTTGTCAACCCCATGACGGCCACCTTTACCCCCAGAACAAGAGCCTGGTACTCATTTTCGTTAGAGGCTGAGTCGACCTCAGGGCCACAGTGCTGCCAGAAGGTTTGGGTCAGTTTAAAAATCCTGACCCCACCGGGACTCGAACCCTCAACCTTCCGGCTTGTAGCACAGTGCCTTAACCACTACGCTACGACGTGCCCAATTGATTGTGAGTGGAGAACATATTTTTGACAACTCACCTCTAAATTCAAATTTCAACAGTTGGAGTCATGACCGAAGAGGGACAAAAAGTTGTCTGAAACCAATGGTCTCAAAGAAATTTGAATTTGTATGAGGTGAGTTGTTAAAAATATGTTCTCCGCTCACTATTAATGATATAACCTCATAATGTTTACTTCCCAACATTCTTCTTCTTCTTCTTCCTTCCAAGTATTAGGCCAAGGCCTGTTACGATCCTATAGAAAATTTTCCCTCCAGCGTTTCATAGGACGGCCCAGTGATCTTCGTCCTCTTGGTATATAATTATAAACAGCTTTGGGGATCCGATTTGAACTCATTCTTTCAAGATGGTGTTTCCAATTTAGTTGGTACTGTTTAATATATTCCAAAATTGGCGTAGTCTTCAATTCTTTTAAGATATCGGTGTTCCTTTTCAGATCCCATCTGGTGTAACCCGCTGTTCTGCGCATGAATCTCATTTCACAAGCCGTTATTCTGCTTTCATGTTGTTTTTTTAGTGTCCATGCTTCACTACCATAGGTCAACACTGGTCTAGCCAAAGTGTTATATAAACGTAATCTGGTGTTGCCTTCCTTTGGCCAGCAACCAATCGAAGGGACATATTATTATTAGCTTTCAAGTCTTATACTCCCCAACATTAATTTAAATATACTATGAGGTATTATTTATTTAGGTAAAATTTTATCACCTCGTCTCATATTCTTCTTCTTTCACTCCAATCCTCAGTATTTTCACGATCGTTGTTTTGTCATTTTGAAGAGCTGCCTTTTGCTCCCTCTGTGGGTAGACTTGAAGAACCTCTATATTAAAACATTTTTCCCCAGGAATTTCAAAGCTCATTAATATTTCCTTTCCAATTTTTAATGTAGATTTTTTCCCAAACTGCGAGTTCTTTAGGTTTTTCTATTTGTTATAATAATTTAGTCTTTATGTTTTACAGGAATTAATCACTATGAGGTTTAATTTATGGTAAAATCAAATGTTTCTTAACTCTCCTCATAGAGGTAGGAAACCTTTGATTTTACCATAATTTAGTCTTTCTTTCGATAAGATTTTTTCTGACCATACTTGGGCTGCTACTGCAGATTTTTCTTCCCCATTCTTGACATTCCTGAGATATTTCACTCTGATTTTCAAATTTCTCTTTGTTTTCCCCAGGTAGACTTTCTCACTTTCTTTCGCATTTAATCTGATAAATCTCTGATTTGTTTTCTTCTTCTATTTTTTTCATTTTTGTTGGATCTAATTAATCTAATGATGCAGAAGTCTTTCTCGGTGCCAATCATATGTTGAAATTTAAAAAAAAGAATTGAAATTTGTGATGCTTCAATAGATGATATGTGAATTTCATGTTTTTTTTTATTTAATTTCAACAATTCATTTATTTTTCATTGATTTCATGTTGTATTTTTCCTTGGGAATTAATCTTTGTTCCTAAATATATAAAGTTGGTTGTCCCTATTGTTAAATATGGTTGGTTGGTTGGTATCTAATGTCGAGCACTTGATAATGAAATCATTCGCTCTCTTGCACTCCAATATTTAGCAGAAAGGCTGGTCTCTTCTACAAAAGCTGGACAACGGAGGAGATGGTTTCTTTCCATATCTTCATTTAAATTGCAAAAAGGGCATTTAGGTGAATCTGTTATGCCAATTCTGTGTAGGTGTTTATTCAAGCAGTCATGTCCCGTTAGCAGTCTGAATGTTGCTACTGCAGATTTTTCTTTGTAATGTAGTAATGTCATAAGCTTGTAGATTTTCCCATTCCTTTCCAGATGTTTTGGTGGTGTATTCTTCTCTAAGTTTATTGATATATTTATTTGAGATAATTCTTTTGATAGAGTGAAAGGAAACTGGAGTAGAAGTTGGGTTGAAATGAAACAATTTTGCTACCCTTCTTAGCTAGAAAATCGGCTATTTCATTGCCTGTCACAACCACAATGGGCCGGAATCCATTGAAGTACAACTTTTTTATGTAGACGGGATAACTGTTTTATCATTTTGTGACATTCAATAATTTTGATGCTTTTGGGTGTTGTGTCTCGTGTTATAGTGAGAATGGCTGCTTTGGAGTCACATAGAATTACAACTTTTGTAAATTTTTGGATGTGATATAAAAGATTTTGTAAACTTAAGAAAATTGCTAGAATTTCGCCATCAAAGTTTGTTGAATTTGTGCTATTGTTAAATATTGATATTTTATTTTCCAGGTTGTAACAAATCCAATAGACTTGCTTAAAGTGCAGCAGAAGCTGAAAACAGATGAGTATGAAGATATAGATGATCTGACAGCAGACGTCCAACTTATGGTTAATAATGCAAAAGCATTTTATAAGGTTAGAATCATCAGTGGTATAAATACAAATTTGTTGCAAGTTAAAGAATTGTTAAACAGCAAATCAATTGTTTTGTAATATTTGGAGATGTAGGAACTTCCTTTGTATTCCAATTAACTTTATAATCGGCCGCGGTGGACTAGTGGTTATGCTCCTTGCCTCTGGTCCCGAGGGTCGTGGGTTCAAATCCGGAGGGGGTCAATGGATATTTTTAGGATGGAAAAATCCAAGGAGCAAGTCCTCTGGGAGGGACTTTAAGCCGTGGGTCCTGAGTCTGAAGATTTTCAGGCTTGTAAAAAATCCTTAAGCCTGAATGAAAAGGCCTCTAAGCAAAATTTACCAAATTTTCCCATCCTAGTACTATCTTGGTTTCCTAGATGTCAGTATGAGGCGGAACGCTGACCATGGACCACTCAAATGACATATGTACGAAACAAGTTAAATAATTAGTATGGTTCAAATTCTTCCTTGTAGGGAGAGAGCGCCTAAATCTCTGTTAAGGGAAACATGGACTTACAAGAAGAATTTACTTTATAACAAAAATAAAATGGTACAGTACTTCTTTAACAGGTTGTTATAGCTTACTAGAATCATAGAGGTGCTAGATTTGATTGCTGCCATTTAAAATTTCCCTTGTACTTTGGGTTTGAATTAATTTTTCTTTGTATTTGTGTAGTCAGTCCTGGTGGACTAGTGATAAGCTCGTCTCTTATTCTGAGGTTCATGAGCTCAAACCCAGTTGGGATTGATGGGATGTGAAAGTACTCAGTATGGGCTGCCTTAGGTAGTCTTCCATTTTCCATTCTAATAAATATTAAGATACATGTTAAAAACTCATTTTCAGTCAGAAGTGGATTTAGTGAGTTTTTCACGTATCTATGGAAAATTGAAAGATCAGGAAAGTCTCAAAACTATATTTTACATGAGAAAGGAAACAAACAAAATTATTATTTTATATTATTCAGATGGAGCTTAGCTATCAAGAGTGAGATTTTTACGTGCGAGACAAACGATGTATCACTTAAAAGTTGTTTCTGATAGCTATATTGAGGTATAATTATTTCATCATTTGAAATGGCCCATGGCCTTTCCTTTAGAATTTTCTTTCCTTTCCGTAAAAGGCACCTTAGATTACTGGTGTAAAAATTTGGGAAAAAAATGTTTCTACTATGTGGTTTTATTTTATATTAAATTAAGATAAATGATTTTAAGGAGGATATGAAAAAGTAATTAACGTTGACATTTCAGAGAACTGCTCAGGAGTATAAAGATGCTTGTGAATTATGGATTTGTTTGTGTCAACAAAGACAAAACTTGTTGAAGATCAGAAACCTGGGGATGATATTGGTCAGGAACATAAAGGAAAAATTATACTAAAGTTGGTAATTTGTAAGTTAGAGGAAAAAAATGGTTAATTTAGAGAAGAGAAAAAATGTTTAATAGTTTTATGAAATTGTCAAAGCTTTGTAATTTTTGAACTTCCTTCAACAACCTTTGATGAATACTTCTAAGTTTTATGTGAAGAGAAACATTTTCGCCTAGACCAAGACTCGAACCTGGGACCTTTGGCTTTCCAGGCCAAATGCTCTACCAACTGAGCTACCGAGGCAAGTTGTGATCTAGACACAAATTTTTTCTCTTACATACGTCGTTATTCCCTCGTGTCAAATGCTTTGAAACCTTCGTTTCTATCTTTGCAAATGGCGGCTTCTTAGTTAAAAAGACATTTATTGGGAATTTAACACTACTTTATAAAGCCAGTAGGGCTTCTATTGATGTTTTTAATATTAATTTAATGCTTCTCACTAAAGGATAAATTATATTTGAAGAGAAACCATTTTTCAAATATAATTTATCCTTCAGTGAGAAATGTTAAATCAATATTAAAAACATTAATAGAAGCCCTACCGGCTTTATAAAGTAATGTTAAATTCCCAATAAATGTCTTCTTAACTAAGAAGCCATCATTTGCAAGATAGAAACAAAGGTTTCAAAGTATTTGGCGCAAGGGAATTACAATGTATATAAGAGAAAAATTTACGTCTAGATCGCAACTCGCCTCGGTAGCTCAGTTGATAGAGCATTTGGCCCGGAAAGCCAAAAGTCCCGGATTTGAGTCTCGGTCTAGGCAAAAATTTTTCTCTTCAAATATAAGATATAAGTCTTACTTATTTGTGTAAGAATGAATTCTGATTATGTGATATTGTTTTAGGCTCGAAGAGCAGCAGCTGCAGAAGCAAGAAGCAGGATTCAGAAGCTGCTGAAGACACTTCAGAAAGCTCAACCAATCCTGATGATGATGCTAATATGTATGAAGATCTCTTTACAGCAGTTATGATGGCTACAGATCAAGATAATCGTCCACTACACACAGTATTTCAGTTACTTCCATCCAAAAAGGTAACTGAATTAAGCCATAATTTATTCATTCATTTTAGAAATGGCATTATTTAAAAATTGCCAAAAATGAGTTTTCACTGAAGATCAGCATCTTGTTTTGTATGTGCAGCTCTCTTTGTAGAATGGACTTGTTTGCCAGTATATTAATGGATTTCAGCTACATTAAAACAAAGGTCCCGGGTTCGAGTCCCGGTCTAGGCGAAAATTTTTCTCTTCAAAATACATTTTGTCTATTCATTCTTACATCTTATAGTTGTTTAGAAGTAAGAATGACCAGACAAAATGTTTTAATTATTAAACAAACCTCTTAATATTACTTCCTGTTGTATTTTAAAATAAATTCAGCTACATTATTACATTACTTATTTTAGGAATTCTCACTATGAGGTATATTCTACCTTAACTTAACATTATTACCATACTTCATTTTAGAAGGTCTTTACTTCCGGAATAATTAATTTTTATATTGCTCACTCAGTCCACCACTGTGGTCTCGAGGGTAGCGTACTGCCTTGTCACGCAGTGAGCCCGAGTTTGATCCCTGGTTGAGACAGTTTTTCTGGGTGAGGTTTTTATCGGGGTTTTTCCTCACCTGTAAGACAAATGTCAGGAAAACTTTAAGACCCAAACTGTCCCCGAAATCATATGGCCATCGCAATCATCATCATTCATATTCATCTTAGGTTAAGCTTAGGATTAGGGACTCTCTTGGTGCACCACTATCATCATCATCACCTCATCATATCATCGGGGCAATGTAACCCTGCCTTCCTGGCGCCCCAACCTCAGAAAGTGGGTTATAAGTATGCCATGCCAGGAATGAACACCAGGAATGTCGAAAGACAAACCTGGGGCATTTGCAAAAAAAAAAACATTGCTCACTCATAGTGGTAGTTTTTTTGGGATAACCTTTTTTTAAATCCACTGCTGTGGTCTCGAGGTACCATGCTCCCTTATTATGCAGTGGGCATGGGTGAGATTTTTTGGGTTTTTTCTTACCTTTTAAGACAAATGTCAGGAAACTTTAAGACCTCTAACTTCATATGGCCATCATAATCATCATTTATATTCACCTTAGATTAGGTTTAGGACTCTCCTGGCACACCACTATCATCATCATCACATATCATTCATTGAGGCAGCCTAACCCCACCTTCCAGGTGCCCCAACCTCAGAAGTTGGTTACAGTTTATGCCAGTGCCAAGAGAAAACATCAGAAAATGTTGAAATGACAAAGCTAGGGCAGTGAATAAAAAATAACATTTTTTTAAATGTCTGAATCAATTGTATGAAACAAACAAGTTTTGAATAAATATTATTTTTTTTACACCCATATCAGTACAAATAACGAATTTGTTTGATGTCCTATCATTATAATTATATGATGGGTCAAGTTTATACTGTAGTCCCACGCCATAGCTGAGTGGTTAAGGTAAGATGCCTTGGCACAGAACTATGGGACTTAATACTGGTTTGGGTCTCCATGGAGGAAGAAATTTTCTAATGAAATTTTGACCAGTATGGGAACAGTGCCCACCCAGCATTGTGAGGAATTTTGAGCTACTATAAGTAGCGGCTCTATGTTGAGAAAACCAGCTGTAATGACTGGGTGACTGGGGTACCTGACATGCTGACCAATGCCACCCCTACTCTGGCTTGATGATCGTCTACCTCTGTGATTACCACATGTGGATGTGAGGCCAGTAGCTCGATTTTAGACCAAGGACCTTCTAGGCCTGTCATACATATGGAGTTTTTTTAATGTTCATAGTGTCACATGAAATGAATAATGTTTAGTTTATACATTGCAGAACACTGTAATTATATATATATATATATATATATATAAGGAGATATGGAACTCACCTGTATAAGTTAAATATAAACTAGTAATCTCAAAGTTATAGATATACTGATTAAGGCTTTCACGGCTAGAATTATGTATTTTAAAATACATTTTTGGGATTCTTGGCCATGTCTTGCAATGTTGTCTTCTCGATGTTTTATCACCTACTGTGGATGACATCTTCAGGAGAGGAAGGTTTGAGAATCAATAAAACATGGTATCACGCCCTAGAAAAGTGTCAGATGCAACCTTACTACAAAGTTTGACATTAACCTATTAGAAATTCATATTTAAAGAGAAAAAATATATGCTCAGACCGGGACTTAAACCCAGCACCCTTGGTTCTCTAGACCAAGTGCTCTACCAGCTGAGTTACTGGAGCAAGTACTGATCTAAATGCAAATCTTTTTCTATATACGTTGTAATTCCCACCCACCAAATGCTATGAAGCCTTTGCTTCTATCTTTGCAAATGGTGGCTTCTTTATTAAGAAGACATATATTTGGGAATTATACATTACATTATAAATGCCATTACAGCTTCTTTTGATGTTTTTATTATTCATTTTATACATCTCAATGATGGATAAATCATATTTAAAGAGACAAATTATATGCTCAGACCAAGTCTGAAACCCGGGACCCTTGGTTCTCTAGACCAAGTGCTCTACCAACTGATCTACCAGAGCAAGTACTGATCTAAAACACAATCTTTCTCTATATACGTTGTAATTCCTGCCCACCAAATGCTATGAAGCCTTTGCTTCTATCTTTGGAAATGGCGGCTTCTTTATTAAGAAGACATATATTTGGGAATTATGCATTACATTATAAATGCCAGTACTCGAAAGAAGCCATACTTCATGAGTCGTGAATTTATCGATAATTTGGAAATCACTCGTGGCATTACTTATGAAAATTTAAACAAGCAATATCTCCTGAAGATGTCACCCATAGTAGGAGATAAAACATTGAAAAGACAACACAGCAAGACACGGCCAAGAATCTTGAAAAGGTATTTTAAAATACACAAAGTTATAAAGTTCCATGAATCCAAATAAACATAAAAGAAATAAATCTTAATTACAAACAAAAAAGAAAAGAACTTATATGACATCTCCCTACCATTTGAAAGAAAGTCATAATAATTATCCCCATCAAAAGAAAGGAAAGCTAGCCAATGAAATAGGGTTAAATTATTTTCAGTCTGATCATCTTACCTCAATATTAATGTTGATTTGTTCGTGGACATGTTTCAAAACAATTCTGTTTTATCGTCAGCTTGTCCAGACTGGTTAGATTTATGTTGCACACCCTGGATGTCAATGTCAGCTCCATCCTGACACTAAATTATTAAAACAGACAGAAAATATAAAAGAGCTGACTATTTGGGAAAAAAATCTATATTCAGAAGAACAAAAACAGAGTTACGAATTTTGAAATACTGACAGAGCGTGACCTTGTTTGGAGGTTCTTTGGCCAACCACAGGATGGAGCTGACATCAACATCCAGGGTGTGCAACATAAATCTAACCAGTCTGGACAAGCTGACGGTAAAACAGAATTGTTTTGAAACATGTCCAAGAACAAATCAACATTAATATTGAGGTAAAATGATCGGACTGAAAATAATTTAATTAAAATAGCCTCAAGATAACACTTCCTAAAATCAAATATTAATGAAATGGGATGTTGCTGTCCCATATCACAGCCCTCTTTAGTAGCAAAAGTTTTTGAGAGAATGATAGCTAACAGGCTAAATTGCTACCTCGAGACAACTTAATAGCAGAAGAATAAACAGGTTTCAGAAGGGATCATTCTAGATTCACAGAACCAATATAAGACACATACAATAAGCACGAAGAGAAAAGTTCAAACAAAAATTGTTCTCTTCAAAGAATATTAATGACCCTTTTTTTTTATTTTTAGCGTTATCCAGAATACTATGAGGTAATAGACAATCCTGTAGACTTGAAAATGATAGCAACAAAAATCCAACAGAATCAATATTCAAACCTTGGTGAATTGGAGAAAGATTTACTGCAAATGACACGGAATGCTTGCCTTTTTAATGAACCTGGTTCTCAAATTTATAAAGATGCTAAAACATTGAAGAAAATAATTTCTGCTAAGAAGATTGAAGTGGAACATGGTAAATTCCAGGCTGGTTCTGGGAAGAGCAGCGAACGCATAAGGTACGATAGTGCTTCACCATTTGAAATTCATTGTAAATTTGTACAACATTATCATAAAAAGAAAAGTGTGCATATTATCAATGTTTTTATTTTAAATTTATCACTTCTCACTGAATGACAAATTATATTTGAAGAGAGAAATTTATTCAATGAATGAATGAATGAATGAGTCACTTCTTATTTTAATTCATATTTTGTTTTTTTTAAACGTGTGTACTGCAGTTTTAAGAGGAGTCCATCTTATCTTCAGCTGCTATTCTCTGCTAAAATAAGAGGGACTCCTCTTGAAAACTGCAGTTCCCATGTTTAAAAAAATTAATAAAAAATTCTTTCTTTTGCTCTAATAAGAGCAGTTTTTGTTTTATGCTGGTGCTTCTTGCGCCTATAATTGTTCATTTTGCAGCAAAATCTGCTCCCAGGGAGCACTGTGTGGAGGTGAAATACCTTGTCCCCCAATTTAAAAAATATAAAGTATGAGGTAAGAAAAGAAGTGACTCATTCATTCATTCACTGGAATAAGAACCTCATAATGTTATTTCTCATATTTAACTATGAAGAGAAATGTATGCCTAATGAACCCAAGTTTCTGGTTTTGTACACCAGAACTCTATCACTGAGCTACTTAGGCATCTCAATTTAAATGGAAATTCTGATTTTATACACCAGCACTTGAGCTATTTAGACATCTCAATTAAAATTAAAATTTAATTTTGTTTAAATTTGAGATACCTAAATAGTTCAGTGTTAGAGTGCTTTTTCTGTTTAAATTGAGATACCTAGTGTATAAAACCAGAGACATTGGGCTTAATTCCCAGTTTAGGTGTTTACGTAGACATTTTTCTTTTAATCAAAATTACAATGGGAAGTACTTTATGAGTGATATGAAAAAACATTTAACCAACTGAATTTATAAATAATATGTCTTTCTCTTCAAATATAATGTGTATATTAATTTGGTTATTTCAGTATTGTACAAGATTAAATTTGAAGAGAAAGATATATGCCTAAATTGGGATTTGAACTAGATACATTTTTTAGTAAATTAATGAGTCATTTTTTAACATCTTACCTCATATTTTATGTTTCTTCAAACACGGGAACTAGTTTTTGAAGAAGGATCTCTCTCATTTTCAAACCGACATTATGACTACCGGATTATCATTGGAATCTCCATCAATAACATTGCCATCTGTTGTTGTTGATTTGATGAACTTTGAGATGAGGTCACGTTCATCAGGAATCTCGAAATTCCTGGATCTAAATTTGTTCTTCTGAATATATATCTTCTCCCAAATTGACAATTTCTAACAGTTTTTTCCAAATGTTTTAAAAGTAGGGTTTCTTTTTCAATTTTATGATTCTCCAATAAACTATGTGCTGCAATAACTGATTTTTGAATTTCACCATTTTTAATATTTCTGAAGGTTTCCTTGGTGCGAGTGTCCAAATTTCTTTTTGGTTTTCCTATGTATACTTTATTGCAGTCCTTACAATTAATTTGATAAATTCCACATTTTTTGCTATATGGGGTGTTCAATTTCTTATTAGTTATTAATAGATTACCAAGGCTATATTTATTTATCGGTGCCAATGTAATATTAAATTTTTTAAAATTTGTTATGTATTTCAGGATAATATGTAATTTTCTTAAACTGTTTTCCTTTAATAAATTAATGAGTAATTTTAACATCTTACCTCATATTTCATGTTTTTCAAACACGGTAACTATAGTTTTCAAATGATCTTGTCATTCATTTTCAACCGCCATTTTTCCTTTCTTTGAATCAGATTGCAGGGTAGTGTATTCTTTTAATCTTTTTTGTTGTCTGAATTTCTTTGATTTATTTACAATTATTTCTTTTCCAAAACCATTTAAATTGACTATGTTCAAAATGTGATTGTATTCTTTCTTAAAATCTTCATTTAATGGAACATTTAATAATCTATGTATCAAACTGAAAATTGCATGTTTATGCGCAATATGATTGAAACCTGAAGATTTTATATCATTTTTTAGGTTCAAATCCTGATTTAGGTGTATATTTTTCTCTTCATATTTAATTTGTCATTCGGTGAGAAGTGATAAATTCAATATTAAACATTGTACAAGATTACTTATTTTAGGAATTCTCACTATGAGGTATATTCATTAAGGTAGAATTTTTTATCACTCACCTCATATTGTTCTTCTTATTTGACTATAAACTAGTTTCGGAACATAGTTTCTGTTCCATCCTCAGTATTGTCGAGAAGGTCAGCTCTTCAAGGCGACAGAACAACGGTTGTGACGATACTGAGGATGGAACAGAAACTATGTTCCAAAACTAGTTTATAGTCAAATAAGGAGAACAATATGAGGTGAGTGATAAAAAATTCTACTTTAATTGTACAAGATTATTGTGAGTTTGTTATTTGACTCACCTCATATTTTTTTGATATTCTGCAGACTATAGTTTCATGGCATCTGTGTGACATTGTTGATGCATTCTAACTGTTGTGTTTACGGTTGTGTATTAATTAGAATGGCAATGTCGCATAGATGCGACGAAACTATAGTCTGCAGAATATAAAAAAAAATATGAGGTGACCAAAATAACTAACTCATAATAATTAAAAGAAACCTCATAGTGTTATTCCCCACAAATATTAAATTGTACAAGATTACTTATTTTAGGAATTCACACTATGAGGTATATTCATTCAGGTAGAGTTTTTATCACTCACCTCATATTTTCTTCTTATTTGTCTATCAACTAGTTTCAGAACATAGTTTCTGTACCATCCTCAGTATCGTCACGACCATTGTTCTGTCGTCTTGAAGAGCCATCCTTTGCTCCTTCGATTGGCAGACTGAAAAACTTTGAAACCAGGTCATTCTCACCGGGAATTTCAAAGTTCAAGAAATTGATGAACTTTGAAATTCCCAGTGAGAATGACCTGGTTTTGAGGTTTTTCAGTCTGCCAATGGAAGGAGTGAAGGACGGCTCTTCAAGACGACAGAACAACGGTTGTGACGATACTGAGGATGGAACAGAAACTATGTTCCGAAACTAGTTTATAGTCGAATAAGAACAACAATATGAGGTGAGTGATAAAAATTCTTAATAAATTAATGAGTCATTTTAACATCTTACCTCATATTTCATGTTTTTCAAACACGGTAACTATAGTTTTCAAATGATCTTGTCATTCATTTTCAACCGCCATTATGACTACCGGATATTCGTTGGAATCTCCCTTTATAACGTTGCCATCTGGTGGTGATTTGACGAACTTTGAGATTATCGTTGCCATCTGGTGTTGATTCGATGAACGATATCTCAAAGTTCGTCAAATCAACACCAGATGGCAACGTTATAAAGGGAGATTCCAACGAATATCCGGTAGTCATAATGGCGGTTGAAAATGAATGACAAGATCATTTGAAAACTATAGTTACCGTATTTGAAAAAATGAAATATGAGGTAAGATGTTAAAATGACTCATTAATTTATTAATTAAGAACCTCATAATGTGTTTCCCAATTTTAACTTTGGATAAAATTCTACCTAAAATTGTACAAGATTGTTCAAATATAAATGAAACTGCTCTTTTTTCAGAAAATATTTCATAGAAAACAGACCAGTTTGACATGTTATTCTTAAAATAAGTCCCTATATTGACTGCTATACCTTTTTTTTAGCATTCTATCTACTTTTAGGTAAAATTTAATCACTCACCTCATATTATCTCTCTTTATTTTAATATAAAGTAGTTTCAGAACTTTGTTTCCATTCCATTCCATCTTCTTGAACTGTTCAACAGTTAGATGGAATTAATTGATAATAATATGTAGTGTATCAAAATTATAGTTTTCAAGAAATCTACAATTTTGAGGTAGTCATTAAAATTCTAACTTTCTATTAATTAACATAAAGCTAAATTGTGTTAAAAGTATAATTGAATCATCCGGTATGAAAAGTGTTACAGCTCCAAATTTTTCTATTTTGTTTTATTGTTTTAAACTACAGTTTAGATAGTCACACATATACTCTTTGTTAGAGAGCCAAATCAAATTGTAACTTTGTTAAATTAGACATAGAAATCCAGCCCAATTCAGTGAGGACAAGGTGAAGATAAAAACAAGAAACCTTCAGTAAAATTTAATTTTCTGGAGTTGGAGGGTTTTCATATTGAGTGATTCAATTTATGTTATTTATTAAACTTTATTAATTTTGTATTTAGAAGAAACATTTTGATGTACAAATTCTAGTTTTAAAAATAATGATACTGTGTATAATTTAAGCTCAGTCTCTATTTTGAAAATTTGCTGCTATTGTTCTCAGAGAAACTTAGGATCAGATTTCAATTTTTAAAATCTCATACCAAGATTTATTTTAACTTTTTTGTTCTCTACAATTAAATAAAAAATAAATAAATTCTTGGCATGACAGCTCCAAAGAGCCAAGGTGAACTGAAATGGTTGGTGTAACTGGTTAGCAGTTCAAGTAGCTAATCAGCTGAGCAGATCTTAATAAGAAATTAAATGAATTGTGAATTCTTCTTACCTCATACTTGTATGTTTTTTAAACACAGCACTGCAGTATCAGCGACCATTGTCACCAACCTCAGCCGTTTTCACAACTGTCAAAATTGACAGTGATGATGGTTGCTGATACTGCAGTGCTGTGTTTAAAAAAACATACAAGTGTGAGGTAAGAAGAGTTCATGATTCATTTATTTTCGTATTAATAAAACTTCATAATGTTAAAAATTCCCAAATTTATTATATTAAAAAAATGAGCAGATCTTACTCTATACCCTATACTCGAAAGAAAAACAATTCAGGATACCAAAACTGAGAGTTCTGGAGTGCTAGTCAGATATCATCAGCCAGTAATCAAAACCTCATCACTCCAAAATTGAAAAAAAAATCAGGAGATGTGAGCTATTAGAACAGATAAAACTTTGCTATTCCTCCCTGCCGGAGATGCAAGTTTTTGGGCCTGAGGTAAATAGCTGAGGAAATGCACGATTTTTGTAATCATTAATAGGTGGCAGGAAAATGATCTTGGACTCACATATTTTGACAGCATGCAGACGATGCCTTTACTTATTGAATAATGTAAAAATCCAGATTTTACTGTTGAATGGAGTTACGAGGTTTTGATTGCCGGGCAACGATATGCTATTACATTACAAAAATAGAAATTTTATATAAGTATTTATTATTATTATTATTATTATATTTGACATTTAACTTGAAATAACATATTGGCCCAAAAATAAGCAATTACCTGATATAAGCTACACTCTTAAAATTTGAAAAAAAAAAGAAGTTTGGCATAAAAATAGTCTACACTTGGACTGAGAGAAAAAAAATTGGCATAAACATTTATTTTCTTGTAGGCCTACATACATCTCTAAGTTCTTACTGAAGTAGAACTGAATTTTAGAATCTATAGATAGTAAGAACATTAATGTTAAAATGCTGATAGAAGTTTGCATTGTTTGTGATAAAATTCCATCAGTCCTTCTGTGATGAGGGTATTGGAAAGTTGGTATGACGCTATGAAAAATGTTTATGTCAGTTCGGCGACTATGTAGAGAAGTAGCTAGTAGATGTAGCTAAATTTTGCAAATAAAACATTTTTGATTTTTCACTGTGGTTTTAATTTTGTGACTGATTGGATCTAGAAAATAAAAACCCTCATACATGTGTGTGTGTGTGTGTTTTTGTTAACTCTCTAGCAGCTGCAATTTTTTTTCGAGACAAAACTCAATCAATATGTACTGGTAGCAATCACTTGAAAAAATGTAAAGTCATGTTCATTAACCAGGAAATTTGGACCATTAGGAGTAGGAGTTCATTTGAAATGAAAAGTAAAAAATTGTTCTCGGACCAGCCATTTTTTTGTTGTTGTAATGGAATTATATACCACTCTTTATCAAGTTATGTAGGTAGGAAATAACGCTATGAGGTTTATTTAAATTTTGTTGAGTTGTTTCTTGACTTACCTCATACTTCTTAACTCCCTCGTGATCCGGATTTCGTCACTGTATTTGTGACATTCTCAATGCTGTTCACGTTCATGTTCACGTGAACAGCATTGAGAATGTCACAAATACAGTGATGAAATCCGGATCACGAAGGAGTTGAGAAGTATGAGGTGAGTCAAGAAACAACTCAACAAAATTTAAAAAAAAATTATATATACCACTCTATTTAATTAACAAAATAAAGATATTCCTTAAAGCACAATCATCGGACTTTACATTCAACTTAGGAGGAATTAACTCAGTTTATACAGTTCCTGCATGACTGACTTTTTACAGTTGAATTTGGACCAAATGTGTGCTTATTTTCAGGCCAGTATGGTAATCTGAAACTTTGCATAATTGTTTAATTGTGTAATTTATAAACTAATTCTTGCTTAATTGCAATCGAAGTGTTTGGCATATGATTGTGTTTTTTTGCTTTATAGCACCAGCTCTGTACATTCTATTGGTTTTAGAAATAAAGAATGCGAGGTGGTCAAACTCTTTCTGCCATAACTGCAGCTCTACGTGATGAGGAGGAGGAATCTGATGATGGTGGTCCTATGGACGAGGACACTGCTGCTGAAGATGCAGATAATCCTCGATGGCAACTGTTTGAAACTATTAAAACTAACTACTAATAATCAAGGTAATTGCTTTTGCTCTTGTTTACTAATGCCAAACACTTGGCAATGTAGCCATTAGTTCTCTTGCTCTTTGACATTTCCCAGTTATTGTACATTTGGATAAAGGGGTTGAACATTAAGGGTCGTATCTATGAACGCATTAGACCGTAAAAGTCGTTCTTAGCTTATACTCTGCTGAGAAAGTTGCATCCAAAGACTTTTGCATACTCAAAAATCTGTTCATGCGATAATAATTGTCAAAATTCCTAAGCTACCTGGCGAGGTGACTTTGCAGAGAACAAATCGTGAGCAACCCGATGGTAACCGATGTACTTTGAAACTTTGCTGCCTACCTTGCTGCTTTATCCAAGATGTCGGACCTTGAAGACTTCAATCTTTTTTTCGGTATATGCGGAGAAGAGGAATTTGGTAGAGTCTACCAAAGAATTCAACTGGAAGAACAGGAGAATCGGCGTAATGCAGACATCGTTGTATACGGTTTTATTTGCAGGACGCAAGCGTAAATACGTTCCTCTAACAGATGAAAATAACGGAAGTGGTTTTACAAAAATGACGGAAGTGGTTTAATCGCTGAGAATTCTGGGGTAATTTCTTGCCAATATTACGAAAAAAACTACTTTCATGCATGCTGACCAGCCAGCAACTTGCTAATTCGAACTTTGCATGCGCTCACGGAAAACTCAGCTCACCAAGAGACTAATATATTAGCATGTGCCCTAAGATTCAATGAATCGTGAATTCTTATTACCTCATACATTTTTTTAAACACAGCACTGCAGTATCAGGAAATACATCATTCCCATTTTCAACTGTTTTCACGACAGCTGAAGATGGGAATTATGTATTTCCGGATACTGCAGTTCTGTGTTAAAAAAACATAGATGTATGAGGTAAGAAGAATTCACGATTCATTGATTCTTATTAAGAAAACCTCATAATGGAAAAATTCCCAAATTTATTAATATTAAGGTTGAACATTGCTAAAAATGATTCGGATCTATCTGTTCTTGTAGATTGCACAAGGGGTAAAGGGGGAGGAGGTAATTCCAATTTTGTGCAATAGATAAACATGACTCTTATTTTAGAAAGAAAAGTTAATGCTTGAACCAGTACTCAAACCCTGGATCTCTGGTTCTACATGTCACTATGATACCAGTTACATCATTGAAGCACCAATTACGAATGTCAACAATTCTACCATCTTACATAATTCTCTTTCATCCGAAGGCCAATAGATATCGCTACCAACAATGCCCTTTGATGACTTCTACTTAAAAGTATTTGAGAATTTATATATTTATTACTTTTGAGTGACAAAGCATCATATTTTAATGTTTCTTATTTAATTTAACACTTTCCGGATCTGGACAAAATTGAATTTTAGAAAGAGAGGAGTGTATAGAGAGGAATATAGGTTGAGTATATGTTTATATGTGTAGTGTAAGTGTGATATCTTAGTAATGATTAGTCTGAAAGTTCAGACCTTTAATTAGACTAAAATAGGCATTCAAATGGGCTGTTTTCTAATTAGACCAGTTTTGTAACCTTAATGGTCACGTCTTCAGTATGTACATGACCAATTTTCTGTCATCCAGGAGTATTGCTTTTTACTCCATCTGTTGGTGGATTGACGAACTTCCCAATCAAATCAACTTCCCCAGGAATTAAATTTTTTTTTTAATATGGATTTTTTTACAAACAATGAGCAACTCTAGAGTTTTCTGTTCATTTTATTAAACATCAATTTTGATGTTAAGAATTAAATGAATCGTGATTTCTTCTTACCTCATACTTCTATGTTTTTTAAACACAGCACTGCAGTATTGGCACCCAGTCGTGAAAATAGCTGACGATGGTGACAATGGGTCGCCGATAATGCATTTAAAAAAACATAGAAGTATGAGGTAAGAAGAAATCACAATTCATTTAATTCTTATTAATTGAACCTCATAATGTTAAAAATTCCCAAATTTAATATATAAATTTTGATGTTCTTCTGACCAAGCATGAGCGACTACTGCCTACTTTTCCAATTCCCAGTTTTTGACATTCCTAAGGTATTCCTTCATTCTGATTTTTAAATTTCTAAATTTTGATTAATACAATGAGTATATTGTTTATTTTTTATTTCACTCACCTCATACTTCATAACTCCTAGCATACCCAGGGTTTCATCACATCCTTTGTGACATTCTCAATGCAGTGGAATGTCACAAAGGATGTGACGAAACCCTGGGTATGCTAGGAGAAGTATGAAGTGAGTGAAATAAAAAATAAACAATATTATAAAACCTCATAGTGTTATTTCCTGTCTACATGACTTAACAATGAGTATTAATTTCATTTTAATTGTCTAACTCTAATAAAAGTGGCTGCTAACATGTATTAACAAGACTGCTCTATAACTTTTGACTGAAATTTTGTACTTCCTCCTGTGAACCACTCATTCCATAATCTCATTCTTCTCATCGGTTACGGTAATGGGATTATTATTTATATTGTACATTACAAACATTACCAACCTTTAAACATGTATTTATATTTAAATTACTTTACTGAATTGGACATTTTAAAACCTCACCTCATAAAAATATATGTATTTCTCACCGAGACTTGTTTCGGAAGCATCCCCACAATCATCAGCTAAACTCCCTGACTATTGAATATTACACCGTCAACACCAACATTTTAATATTTAATTTTAGGAAGTGATATTTTGAGGTTATTTTAATTATGTTATTTTTAGTCTGATCATCTTACCTCAATATTAATGTTGATTTGTTCTTGGACAAAACAATTCACAGAATTGTTTTTGAAACATGTCCAAGAATCAGACTAATAAAAATAATATAACCAACATTTTAACTGCCACTTTGTGTGGGTTGAACAAACTTTGAGATCAATGTTTTTATGCGATGAGGTATAAAATGCCCAATTCAATTATGTAAATTGATCATTTACCTCATAGTGTTACTTCCTAATTTTATTAAAAAATATATTTAGACATTGTCACCAAAATTTGGAAGCTAGAAGGAAAATGGTTTTGTTGTCAAATTCTGAACTTTAGATACATGTATGTTGTACACTTACAGGTCATTCTCTGAGTGAACCATTTTGGAAGTTGCCATCCAAGAGATATTATCCAGATTATTATAAAGAAATAAAGAATCCGGTCTCATTGTCACAGATCAGAAACAAACTTAAGGTGAGATTACTATAGTTAAAATATAACACATATATAGTGAATTCTTTTTAATTTTAAACGCAAGAGGATTCTAAACATTTTAAAATTTATCCAAAATTGGAATGAACTATCTTGTGATTTTTTATCGAAAATAGGTTGTATGTCTATCAATAGAATATTCATGCATTAAATACACTGGTCAACATGATTTTTGTCTCATGAGTACCAATAGTTTGTACTTAATGCAGTTTTTATATCGTGTTTTCAAATATGTATTCGGAATTTCTCCATCACCCACAGTTTTTTTTTTATTTCAATTTCATTTAATGGATTTAAATAATTATTTTTTTAATAAACTTTTTTCGTCCATTTTGTCCATTGTGAAATAAAACCAAATGAGCTAGCTCAAGAGATTTCAGCTATGGAAAAGAGATATCAAGGCAAATGGAATCCTAATATGCTGGCCAATTATTGTTGGACCATCAAGAGGGATGCTCCACAGGCGAAATATAGCAGAAAATCACCATTTCTTACTTTCTAGGTGAGTCCGAATGTTTGAATATTGTGTAGTTACGAATGTAGAAAATATTAAAGTGTTTGAAATTATAAATGCCTGTCTCTCAGAAACCTTGCGTGATGGAGAAAAACCGATATCATATTTGAATTCAGGAGAAAACATACTATCAGAATCACATATTTTTCTTTCTGAGACAAAAAAAGTTTATTTTTTGTTGCTCAGTGATATCTGTACTCTGTTATTATAGCATAATGGTGAAAACAATTTCTCACAATTATTACGAGTTGGTTATTTTGACTCAACTCATATTTCTTGACTTTAATGCAAGACCTAGTTTCATCACTTTTTTATGACAATGTCGATGCTTCCAACTGTTGTTTTGTAGTTGTCCATCCTGAAAGTTGATTTCTGCTCCCTCTGCTGGCTAATCGATGAGCAGAGGGAGCAGAAATCAACTTAAAGGATGGACAATATCAAAATGACAGTTGGAAGCATCGACAATGTTGCACAAAATCTACGAAACCAGGTCTGCATATAAATCAAGATACATGAGGTGAGTCAAAATAACCAGTTCATTAAGTTCGTACCTTACCTTTCATTTTCTTTGGTTTGTTTAGTTTTACATGATAGATAAACTTTTCATTTAAACCGCCGATTCAACAGTTAGAAAGTATTGAAAAATGGCACGTAGAGTGCTGAAGCCATGTTCTACAAATATGAGGTGAATCACAAAAAATTTAACTCATAATAATTTTCATTTAAAGCTTGAAACATTTAATCACCACCATTTTCTTGAGCTCCAACAAACCTTCTTAAACTTCCTACCATATTGCAACATTCTTAAAAGGGTCAGTTCAGGCTCCTCTTTTATGACATGACTGTTGTTCTCATAACACCTCAGCTATTTTTACAAGAGTTAAATTCTGATGTAGGCACCATACTTGACATTTTAAACACTGAACTATAAATAAAAGTTTCACAAAAGCCCTGCTATGTATGAGGATTGGAACTTCAATAGTGGGCAACACTGCTGTAGAGATGTTATGCGATGAACCCTAATGATGTTGCTGATAGCACACGTCAGTTACATACCACCTTAACTCAGAACATACGGACTCTCCTTCTCACATCATGTGCTATTGAAGACAGTCTAATATGTGTTGTCATGATATTTTTTAAAACAGGAACAACAGAGTTGGATGAAGATTGAATGTCCCAGAGGTTGTACGTATAACACGATGTGTCATTAATCATCAAGTTCTTCAAGAGCATTCCAGGAATCTGTATTGTCTTACAGAACAGCATATAGTCAAATCTCTCTGTTACTGTCCCTATTTCAACTTCATAAATAAATATAGGTTTATAATGTATTTTATTTATATATATATATATATTTCCAGTTTTAACAATGTTGATACATTTTTCCGGCACCAATGATTTCTCTTCAATTTCACTTTATAATTTTCCTCCATTGTCTCTGTTATAACACATTTCTTCCTCTACTTCCCAGTCTTTCAAAGTTTCTCTAATCCCTTGGATCCACATGAGATTTGGTCGTCCTTTCCTTCTCGTTCCTGCTGGTGTCCATTCCATTATTTTGTTTGATAATCTTTTGTCCTCTATTCACCATGTATTTTATACTTTTTTTTTTTGCAATTTATGGTATATCTTTATTCTTGTCATTAAAAGTAACCTATATATTTAAGATATTATGAAATATTTAATTAATAAAGATGTAAGTAATGAGGTAAATACCACTGTTTCAGCGTGTAGATTATGGCACAGTGAGTGTAATTGCTGGTGACTGAATATTATGTTTGAAAATGCAAAGAAATATAACCGTCCAGATTCACGTCTTTATAAGTAAAGATTTGATTTACATATAAATTCTAAGATAGATAATACAATTTAAATTATATAGGTAGGAAATAACACTATGAGGTTTTTTTCTTACCTACATAATTTAATAAAGTTAGCTATCATGTCATAAGGAAAACAAACACATCGGAGATGTCACAACTGCAGTGACGAAACTTGAGTCTGCATAAAAATAAAAAAAAAATGAGTTGAGTCAAAATACAACTCAGATTAATTAGATAATACAAATCTGCTAACAGTTATAGATCTTCCATAATTTGTACAAATTTTATATAATTATGATATTCTAAAAATTATTTTCTTTTACTTTTCTTCATGGGGAAAAAGATGCAAAAATATATTGTATTTTCCTGGTGAATAACACACTTTTTTTACTTTAAAAATTTGTCTTAAAAAATGGGATATGTCTCATGGGTAAAGATTGTCATTCTCTTTTCAAAGTCATAAGTGCCCACTCTCTTTTCCAAAATCAGACAATGACACAATCAAGTAGAGGCCTGACTTTCACATGAATTCTAGTATGTTACTGGCTAAGAATGACATTTTGCTGCTATGGGTATGCAGGATTATATAAGGGAGAGAAAAGTTTGTGTCTGAGAAGTGAGATGCCTGTATGGCACAATTGGTACGTGCTAGCATATAGAACTAGAGATCTTGAGTTCAAATCCCAAAATCTTCAAAGAGTAGTTTATCAATCAATCTGACTGTTTAAATTTACATATTACATTGGAATTATAATAATGATAAATTGCATTAATTTATAGGATGCAGTGAAATTGCAGAAGATCATGCAGACCAAGGTTCAGGAACTTCTTGATTTTGATCAGGTAAATAAAACAATTTATTCATAAATCAATTATAGGAAATAGCATTGAGGTTTTCAATGAATAAAAATTAATTAAAACAATTTATGTGATTTAGCTACCACAACAGATTATTAAAATAATCTTCCAGGCAGATTGTTTTGTCCAATTTTAATAAAAGCTGACATTTTATCTACTGCTATAGTGGACATCTTCAGGAAATTGCTGAATCAATGAAAATCAATAAAATTTTGACCCTGAATCTTAAAAAAACCAAGCCAATGACTGATACCACTACATCCGTTAGTAGCCAATAAAAAACTACTCTTTTATCATGGAGCACATATTAGTATGTCATCATCAAGGAACGACCTGTAACTAGAGGGAATGTTTCAACCAGTTTGTAGCCGTCACCTGAGGAGTTCACGGAGGGCAAGCACAATCTCCTGAGGATGCCTACCACAGCAGTAGATGATAAACTGTTACCAATTTCTATTTAAGACACATTCATACACCACCACCCATAAAATAATACACTAATACAATATTAGTTATTATACTGTCCCATTACTTCTACTATTACTACTCTTTTATAAGTTTGTTATTTTGTATTATTTTTTCTTGGATATGAAGTAAATTCTATTTCTCATCCCTCAAATCCTGAATATTTTACATGTTTGAAGAGGTGTTCATTTTTGCAGGATTCAGAAAGTGAAGAGGAATCTGAAGAGCGTGGTCTAGCAGCCCGTAGAGGTCGCAGTCGAGGTAGACCCCTGGAAGTACTAGCAAAAATGCTCGTGCACGGGAAGAACCACCTTTAAAGAAGCGACTTCAAGCGCTCGCCAAAAGTCTAATCGACTACGTGGTGAGACAATTGTCGACACATTTGAGTTTAATAGAAGTAGTTCTCTGTATTGGTATTTGGAATGTATTTGTTGAGTTGTAGGATTGTTTTTAGTTTAAATTGATAGTGAATAGGAATAGTTTATTTGATTAGTTGGTTGAGAAACATTATTTAAAGTTTTTACTAGTCATTAAAGAATCTTTTATGGATCAGAAAATGTTTCCAATCTAATGGTGCTCTAAAGTTTCTTGTTGAGGGAATATAATATTTTACATTAAGGTAGAATATTTTATCACTCACCTCATATTGTTCTTCTTCTTGATTATAAACTAGTTTCGGAACATAGTTTCTGTTCCATCCTCAGTATCGTCACGGACCGTTGTTCTGTCGTCTTGAAGAGCTGTCCTTCTCTCCTTCCATTGGCTGACTGAAAAACCTCGAAAACCTGGTCATTCTCACCAGGAATTTCAAAGTTCATTAATTTCCTTCTTTTCGCTCTTTTGAATGTAGATCTTTTCCCAAACAGTAAGTTCTTTAGGTTTTTCTATTTGTTTTAATAATTTAGCTTCTTTTCTCGATAAGATGTTTTTCAGACCATGCATGGGCAGCCACTGCAGATTTTTCTACCTCCCCTTTCTTGACATTCCTGAGATGTTCTTTCACTCTAGTTTTCAAATTTCTTTTAGTTTTTCCTATGTAGAAACTAGAGTGAAAGAACATCTCAGGAATGTCAAGAAAGGGGAAGTAGAAAAATCTGCAGTGGCTGCCCATGCATGGTCTGAAAAACATCTTATCGAGAAAGAAGCTAAATTATTAAAACAAATAGAAAAACCTAAAGAACTTACTGTTTGGGAAAAGATCTACATTCAAAAGAGCGAAAAGAAGAAATTAATGAACTTAGAAATTCCCGGTGAGAATGACCTGGTTTCGAGGTTTTTCAGTCAGCCAATGGAAGGAGAGAAGGACAGCTCTTCAAGACGACAGAACAACGGTCGTGACGATACTGAGGATGGAACAGAAACTATGTTCTGAACTAGTTTATAATCAAGAAGAAGAACAATATGAGCTGAGTGATAAAATATTCTACCTTAATGAATATACCTCATAGTGAGAATTCCTAAAATAAGTAATATTTTACATTTTTATATTTTCAGTCGTATAATGCGTGTTATTTTTTTAATCAATATTACAGTGTGAAGTAACACTATGAAGTAATTACAATCCAATTGAGTTGAATAAAATGTTTTTACATCTCACCTCATAAAGTTTGATGTTTCATGATATTGGTTTCAAAGGCCTTTGTCTTCATCTTCAGGCAATATTTCAACAATTGGAGTTTGACTGAAGATGAAGGCAAAGGCCTTTGAAACCGAAACTTTATGAGGTGAGATGCAAAAATATTTTATCCAATTCAGTTATAAAATATTTGAAGAGAAAAATATACTGTTTATTTTTTATTTCACCACCTCATACTTCATAACTCCTCGCAAACCCAGGGTTTCGTCACGTCATTTGTGACATTCTCAATGCTGTGTCACGTTCACAACTGACGTCATCTACATAACTTAAGAAATATACACTTAGACCGGGGTTTGAACCCAGGACCTTTGGCTTTGTAAGCCAATGCTCTATCGTCTGAGCTATCCTAAGCACTGCAATCAAAATGCAAATTTTTCTCTTATACATTTTTAATTTCCAAGAGTGCCAAATTCTACGAACTGTTGCTTGATCACACAATTGACGGCTTCTTATGTAAGAAGACTTTTATTGGGATTTTTAACATTACTTTAGTCCACCATTGTGGTCTCGAGGTAGCATGCTGCCTTGTTACGTAGCGGGCCCAGGTTCGATCCCCAGTTGGAAACAAGTTTCCTGGTTTTTTTTTGGGGGTGGGTTTCCTCACCAGTAAGACAAATGTCAGGAAACTTTAAGGCCCAAATGGTCCCCAACATCATCTAGCCATCATTAGGATTAAGACCTCTCCTGGCTAATCAATACCATCATCATCACCTATCATATATATCATCAGGGCAGCTTAACCCTGCTTCCTGGTACCCCAACCTCAGAAGTATCTTATAATATGCCATGCCAAGAGAGAATACCAGAATGTCTAAATGACAACATGGCAGCATTAAAAAAATACACTTTAATTTATAAAGCCAGTACAGCTTCTTTCAATGTTTTCATTATAAATTTAACACTTCTCACTGAAGGAAAAATTGTATTTGAAGAGAAAAAATATACATATTATTTAACTTATACAGGAATTAATCACTATGAGGTTTAATTTATGATAAAATTAAATGTTTCTTACCTCTCCTCATACAAATCTTCTAAGTAGGTTGCGATTTCGAGACCATAATGGTCTCATCTTCAGTACTTTTTGGCGACTGATGTTATGTTGATCAGAAGAAACTCTTCTTCTTTCCCTCCGACAAGAGTTTCTTCCAATCAACATAACAATAGTCGCCAAAAAAGTACTGAAGATGAGACCGTTAGGTTCTCGAAATCGCGATCAACTTAGAAGATTTGCATGAGGAGAGGTAAGAACATTTGATTTTACCATACATATTAATATATTTTTATAAATATTATTCCCTGAGAATATTAATAATAATAACAAGAATTAATCGTTATCTCAGTCAAAAAATTAATTTATTCAAGTCGATATGTTTCCATCTCCTTGTGTGAGATCATTTTCAAGACATTTGACATGATCTCACACAAGGAGATTGAAACATTGACTTGAATAAATTAATTTTTTTGACTGAGATAATGATTAATTTTTGTTGTTATTATTACAAAATATATTCAAAGTTAAATTGGGAAACACATTATGAGGTTCTTAATTAATAAATTAATGAGTCATTTTTAACATCTTACCTCATATTTCATGTTTTTCAAACACGGTAACTATAGTTTTCAAATGATCTTGTCATTCATTTCAACCGCCATTATGACTACCAATATCACACGAATATCCGGTAGTCATAATGGCGGTTGAAAATGAATGACAAGATCATTTGAAAACTATAGTTACCGGTTTGAAAAACATGAAATATGAGGTAAGATGTTAAAATGACTCATTAATTTATTACAAAAATATATGCTTAAACCAGGGTTTAAACCCAGGACCTCAGTGGTAGAGCATTGGCCTAGAAAGCCAAAGATCCTGGGTTCAAACCCAAGTCTGAGTGTATAATTTTTCTCTTCAAATATAAGTTATTAAATTGTTCAGATTTTACTCCTCACCTTATATTTTGTGTCTTTTCCATGACTAGTTTCAAGGAAATATTCTCCTCATTGCCAACTAGCATCTGATAGTAGATGTCAGTTGACATTAAGGAGAAAATTTCCTTGAAACTAGTCCTAGAAAAGACAAATATGAGGTAATATCTGATTCATCTAATAATTGTTAAATAAAACTTCATAGTATTACTTCCTAAAAATACCATTCTTTTATATTAGGTTCTATCTAAAACTTCACAAGTCGGTATTAGTTTAATTTTGAAATTTAATGCATTTCAGTTATTAAAATAGGATTTTCTAAAAAAAAATTCAGTAGAATAAGTGTTCCAAATGCCATGTGTACAGTTCTGTTGCATTAGTTTGATTTTTTTTTTCTACAACTTTATTTCTTTATGCTTCATTATCATCATCGTAAAGTTTAAGACTCCTCTAATATTAGCCTTTTATCGTGTTGGACTCTAATGATTATTGTGTTTAAAACAACTAGATCCAATTTATATGGGCTCAAATCCAGATGGGGTGATGGATTTGTAAGGGCATAAAAATTCTGAGTATGGCTTCCTTTGGAAGGAAAATGAAGCCATGAGTCCAATATTGTAGATTTATGGCACATAAAGGAATGAAGCCGAAATTAAGAGGCCTGTTCAAATTTGTCAGCTTTCGTGTCCAAATTTGAAATGCAATTATCATAATTAGATAAATTAAGAGCTCATTAAAGAAAAATAATAATTAATACCTCAGCCTTTTCCATACCATCTCTCTTAATATTGTCACTATGATGTGATAATTTCTATGATTTTAGTTTTCAGGAAATCCATATTATATGTCTTTACCATTTCAATCTTGATTTTTCAATAATTTTTCTGTAATAAAATTATTCATAATCTTTCTCCAATATGGTTTTGGTGGTGAAGTTGTATTTTAAGTTGCTGATTTATTACTTTATTCAATATTGTATGTTTCAGTCATTACTCTTATAGTTTATAATTATTTTATGGGTGGTGTGTATGAATGTGTCTTAAATAGAAATTGGTAACAGTTTATGCATGAATTAGTTAAAATATTGGCTGGTCCTGTTAACTCCATGATGCAATAGGGCTAGAAAGCTTTAGCCTACTAATTGGTTACTTCCCTCACATTCACATGTGCGATTTAGAGAGGTTTATGGTGAAATTAAATGTTTCTTACCTCTCCTCATATTCAGAAAACTTATGAACTTTGAAATTCCTGCAAATTTTGACCTGATCCAGAGGTTCATCAGTCCACCAACAGAGGGAAGAAGAAGAGTTTCTTTCCGATCGGCATAGCATCAGTCGCCAAGAAAGTACTGAGGATGAGACAGTTATGGTCTCAAAGTCACGATCTACTTAGAAGATTTATATGAGGAGAGGTAAGAAACATTTAATTTCACCATAAATTAATCCTCATAGTGATTAATTCTTATAAAAGTTAAATTAGAGAGGTTTGTCAATCATCTAGCCAGAATAGGGTGACATATAACCATGTTAGGTACTCCAGCCATTATAGCTTGTTTTCTCAACCTGGAGCCTCTACATATTATAACTATCTAAATTCCTCGCTACAAGTTTCATACTGGCTGAAATATCAGCAAACATTCTATTGCTCTGCATCAAGGCATAGACTCCTTGGCTATGATGCAGGTCAAAAAATTAATAAAATGCATGTTTTTTATTGTTTGTATATTGTTAAACATGTTCTGGATTTTTTCACAATTTAAAGTCCAACAAATGTACAAAATTTGTAGAAAGTAACATCATGAGGTATTTATTTTAAAAATACAATAAAAGTAACATTAAGAAGTTTTGACTTAGGCTTTCACGGCCGGAGTTTGCTATGATGATCATGGAGAAGATTTCTGGACTGTAGGCCGTGGTCTCGAGGCTTGAAGTTCCCGATGTTTCGTCAGAGACTGTGTCTGGCGAAACGTCGGGGAACTTCAAGCCTCGAGACCACGGCCTACAGCTCGGAAATCTTCTTCAAGATCATTAAGAGGTTATTTAATAATTAAGATATTTGGTCTGTGTATTCATTATCTTAATAATCTTGAGGTTTTGATAATTAAATGTTATTAAAATTACACCTCACCTTATATTTAGTCTTCTTTTTAAGATCAGTTTTGGAAAAAAGTTATGTTCCTGCATCTTCAATTTGTACTCAGCTTCTAGTAAAAACTGAAGATGCAGGATTATTATTTTCTGAAAGTGATCTTAAATAGAACACTAAATGTGAGGTGTAAATTTAATATATATATATATATATCCATCCATAGTAATTCTGCCCGAAGGCAGGTCTTTCACTGCAATCATTGCATTTTCATGCTATGCTTTGCAGCTTTACTAGGGAATTTTAGGTGTGATAGCTTCCTGTTGCTTTCCACACCGATGAAGGATGATGATTGCGATGGCCATATGATTTCGGAAAATGTTTGGGCCTTAAAGTTTTCCTGACATTTGTCTTACAGGTGAAGAAAAACCTCACCCAGAAAAACTGTCCCAAGCAGGGATCGAACCCGGGCCCGCTGCATGACAAGGCAGTATGCTACCTCGAGACCACAGCGGTGGACTATATATATATAAATTATTCAATGTCCCAGTTGTCATTTTGACATTTCTGGTGTTCTCTCTCCAGGCATTGGCTTAAATGTAACCACTTCTGAAGTTGGGGCACCTAGAAGGTGGAGTTACGTTACCCCGATGATGTGATGGGTGATAAAAGATAATAAAGTGCCAGGAGAGTTCTTAATGTAAACTCCAGACCATGGACACCATAGGAAAAATTCTGATGGTTTGACCAGGAATCGAACCTGGGACCTCATGAACAGTAGTCTGAAACGCTGACCACTAGCCCATGAGGCTGGTCAAAATTTAATAATATCTAATCCAACAAATGGTCGGCTGCAGTGGAATTGTGGTTATGTTCCTTACCTCTAGTTCCAAGGGTCATGGGTTCAAATCTGGCCAGGTCTGATGGTTTTTTTTTAGGAGGAAATATCCAAAGAGCAAGTCTTCCTGGAGGGACTTTAAGCCATGGGTCCCAAATCTGAATGTTTTTTAGGCTCGTGAAAGATCCTTAAGCCTAAATAAAGTCAACATTTTTGGACTTTTTCACCCTCATAATACTTGAGTTGCCTACTAGGGGTCGTATGCAAATACATTACTCTCTTTATTTAACTTTCACAGGAAAGAACACTATGAGGTTTAATTTAATAATTAAATAATGTTTTTATTACCTCACCTCATATCTTTTTTCTTCTATACTGCAGTTTCGAGCTTATCTCCATCGTCAGTAGCCTCTGGTCGACCGGTGTTATGTCGTTTCTTGGCGGTTTCCTTCTTACTTCAGAAGTAAGAAGGAAACCACCAAGAAACGACATAACACCGGTCGACCAGAGGCTACTGACGATGGAGAAGTAAGAAGGAAACCCGCCAAGAAACGACATAACACCGGTCGACCAGAGGCTACTGACGATGGAGATAAGCTCCGAAACTGCAGTATAGAAGAAAAAAGATATGAGATGTTGTAATAAAAACATTAATTTAATTATTACATTACTCTCTACTCAAATTACTTCCAATCACTGGTGAGCTGAGATCAAATTAATGGCTGCCTTAACCGGCCATGCATGAATGTTGACGTTTTCGTAATATTGGCAACGAATTACCCAGAATTCTCAGCGATAAAACCACTTCCGTTATTTTCGTCTGCTATAGAGGAATGCATTTATGCTTGCATCCCGCAAATAATACCATATAAAAACACGTCTGCGACGCGCAATATTACGCCGATTCTCCTGTTCTTCCAGTTGAATTCTTTGGTAGACTCTATCAAATTCCTCTTCTCCGCGTATACCGAAAACATGATCGAAGTCTTCAAGGTCCGACATCTTGGATAAGTTTCAAACTACATCGGTTACTATCGGTTCCCTTCGGGATTTTCACATAAGTTTATATCTTGAGCTACGATCTTAAGGTACCTTGTCAGGTAGCTTTCAATTATTTCCCCGTGAATAGATTTCTGAGTAAGAAAAATGTGTTTGAATAAAACTTTATCAGCAGAGAACGCCTTTTACTGTCTTATGCGTTCAAACATTCGACCCTAGATATCTCATTGGGTCGGTATGTGACCACATTAACTTAGTCTAGTAACTTCTAACAAAGGAGAGGCTAAGGCCCAATATTGGGCTGTTGTGCCATTGTAGATAGAATCTAACAAATGATTTTGTTGTTTGGAAAAGTTAATTCATATTTTGATATTAAGGAATAGTTCTAAAGTGAATGTTTGCCATCACCATTGCTACACAGTTTCTTTTAAATATTAATCTAGGAATTGTCAGAGATCTAGATTCAAATGCCGGTCCAAGCGTTGATTTTTCTTTGTAAAATAAAACATTGTCCAATTCTGGAAAATGTTAATTTAAAATATAACATCAAAATAGTATGTATTGTCATTTTTTTATGTATAGATAATTTCTCTTTTACAGTTTTAAACCAGCCAATATTTTTACTAAATAAGATATATTTCAAAGTGATTGAATATTTAATATAGTATACTAACATCCATATCATGTCATACTTTTACTTATCTGATTAAGATATACAATTATATATAAATAATTATGATCTATAAGTTGATATTTATAGATTTTCTCAGAAGTTCTATTGCCTGTTTAGTACTATAATTTTTAGTTAGTAAAGGGCAGAGATGTGCTTTTTTCTTACATTGAATATAAACGGATTAAAAATAATTTTTTTTTTAATTAGCAGAGTTATCATACTATTTTTATTCATTCATTCATTCATTCATGTTAACAGCGAAAAGAGAGTACAATCTGATAATGAAAACCTCATCACTCCATTCATTCTAAATTCATAATTTATAAACACTCCTGAAATTGCCTGAATAGCTCAAATGGTAAAAATGCCAGGGTTCAAATCCTGGTAGAAACTTTTCTCTTTAGTAGTATTAATATCAGTGGCTTGCCTGAATATATTAATTTCAATATTAAGTTCATATTTAGCTGATATAACATTGAATAAATCCTATCGTAATGTCATGATAGAAGCAACCCTATTGTAATGTGAATAGGAGTTCACTATTATGGGTACTTGGGGATTTAAGAGAGAAAAAAAAATGTGTCTGTTCCTGGAGTAACCTGTAAGTGATAAGAACATCAGCATATAAAGCTGGAGATCTTGAGTTCAAATCCCCATTCAGGTCCTATAAGTTATAAAGCTGGAGATTTTGGATTCAAATCCCAGTTTAGACAGACTTTTTCTTCTTTTTCTACCTTCCAAGTATTAGGTCAAGGCCTGTTACAATCCTATAGAAAATTTTCGCTCCAGCGTTTCATAGGATGGCCCAGTGATCTTTGTCCTCTTGGTATATAATTATAAACAGCTTTGGGGATCCGATTTGAACTCATTCTTTGTAGATGGTGTTTCCAATTTAGTTGGTACTGTTTAATATATCCCAAAATTGGCGTAGTCTTCAATTCTTTTAAGATATTGGTGTACATTTTCCGATCCCATCTGGTGTAACCAGCTGTTCTGCACATGAATCTCGTTTCACAAACCGTTATTTCTGCTTTCATGTTGTCTCTTTTAGTGTCCATGCTTCACTACCATAGGTCAACACTGGTCTAGCCAAAGTGGTTATATAAACGTAATCTGGTGTTTTTTTGTACAAGGGATGGTTTCATGACTTGATTAATAATTCCCAAACTTTTATTATAACTAGTAATTTTTTCAGGGATATCCTTTTCATCCCAGATAGAGAGATAATATAGACAGACTTTTTAATAAAATTAAAATGAGTCATATATCATCTCACCTTATACACTCCGTGGTTCTTCACAGGACAGGACCACGGTTTCAGAAACAATCATTCCTATCTTCTGCCAACTTTTTGACTGTTGAATTTTTGCCTTCACCATAATTTTAAATTTTACTAATGTGAAAGCCTCATAATGTTAATTTCCCATCATAAGTTTTTACAAAAAAAAATACATTTTAACTAATAAATTAATGAGTCATTTTTACATCTTACCTCATATTTCATGTTTTATCAAACACGGTAACTATAGTTTTCAAATGATCTTGTCATTCATTTTCAACCGCCATTATGACTACCGGATATTCGTTGGAATCTCCTTCTATAACGTTGCCATCTGGTGTTGATTTGACGAACTTCGAGATATCGTTGCCATCTGGTATTGATTTGATGAACTTCGAGATGAGGTCACGTTCATCCGGAATGTCGAAATTCATAGATTTAAATTTGTTCTTCTGAATAAATATTTTCTCCCAAACTGTCAAATCCAAAGGTTTTTCCAAATGTTTTAGAAGTTTAGCTTCTTTTTCAATTCTATGACCTTCCAACAAACTATGTGCTGCAATAGCTGATTTTTCAATTTCACCATTTTTAATATTTCTAAAAACTCTTTGTTGTAAGAATATGAAATAAAAGTCCCTTGAGAAAAATGTTGTCTATTGTTTCAAACTCAGTTTTGATTTACAATATTAATGACCGAGTTTTAAAACGAGTTATTAAATAAGTACTTTCTGTCTTTACTCATAGATTTACTGTTTCCTTTTTTTTAAACATGTATGTGTATTATATTTGAAGAGAAAAATTTTCGCCTAGACCGGGACTCGAACCCGGGACCCTTGGCTTTCCGGGCCAAGTGCTCTACCAACTGAGCTACCGAGGCGAGTTACGATCTAGACGCAAATTTTTCTCTTATGTACGTTGTAATTCCCTCGCGCCAAATGCTTGAAACCATAGCTTCTATCTTTGCAAATGGCGGCTTCTTAGTTAAGAAGACATTCATTGGGAATTTAACACTACTTTATAGCCAGTAGGGCTTCTATTGACGATTTTATTATTAATTTAACACTTCTCATAGAAGGATAAATTATATTTGAAGAGAAAAATTTGCGTCTAGATCGTAACTCGCCTCGGTAGCTCAGTTGGTAGAGCACTTGGCCCGGAAAGCCAAGGGTCCCGGGTTCGAGTCCCGGTCTAGGCGAAAATTTTTCTCTTGAAATATAATTTATCCTTCTATGAGAAGTGTTAAATTAATAATAAAATCGTCAATAGAAGCCCTACTGGCTATAAAGTAGTGTTAAATTCCCACTAAATGTCTTCTTAACTAAGAAGCCGCCATTTGCAAAGATAGAAGCTATGGTTTCAAGCATTTGGCGCGAGGGAATTACAAACGTACATAAGAGAAAAATTTTGCGTCTAGATCGTAACTCGCCTCGGTAGCCTCAGTTGGTAGAGCACTTGGCCCGGAAAGCCAAGGGTCCCGGGTTCGAGTCCCGGTCTAGGCGAAAATTTTTCTCTTCAAATATAATTTATCCTTCTATGAGAAGTGTTAAATTAATATAAAAATCGTCAATAGAAGCCCTACTGGCTATAAAGTAGTGTTAAATTCCCAATAAATGTCTTCTTAACTAAGAAGCCGCCATTTGCAAAGATAGAAGCTATGGTTTTTCAAGCATTTGGCGCGAGGGAATTACAACGTACATAAGAGAAAAATTTGCATCTAGATCGTAACTCGCCTCGGTAGCTCAGTTGGTAGAGCACTTGGCCCGGAAAGCCAAGGGTCCTGGGTTCGAGTCCCGGTCTAGGCGAAAATTTTTCTCTTCAAATATAATTTATCCTTCTATGAGAAGTGTTAAATTAATAATAAAATCGTCAATGTATGTGTATATTGGAACGAAATTAAAGTATGGCTTGATATCTGAAAATTAACTACTTTTTTAATATTTGCAGCTCTAATGTCTATTTTATATGTAGGTAAGTACTCTGTTCTTTCACTTTGAAATTATCACATATGCATGTAGTAATGTATGTTCTGAAATTATTGGTTGGAAGGTAGTTGAATGTATTACATGAATAGTAAAGGATTGATGCATGAAGTTGGAGAGCATGATTAGAGAGTAAGTTATTAGAATTATTGTGAAGTAACAATAAAAAATCCTTCAGTATGGTAAAAAAATGTTTAATAAACATTTTTATAATTTTTAATCAAAATCACTGTGAGAAGTAACACTGTAAAGGTATATTAAATTAATGTTGGGAAGTAAACATTATGAGGTATAATCATTAAAATTCATCGGAGAACATATTGTTTAAAACAACTCACCTCATAGGATTCATGCTTCCATGATATCGCGATTTCAAACATAGTCATGTTCATCTTCAGCCATAACTCCGGAGTTATGGCTGAAGATGAACATGACTATGTTTGAAATCGCGATATCATGGAAGCATGAATCCTATGAGGTGAGTTGTTTAAAACAATATGTTCTCCGATGAATTTTACTGTAAAGGTAATTTACAATTTATGAATTTTATCAAGTTAAACATTGCTTTAGGTATAGGTTAGTGTATTTTCATAAATATAACAAAATGTAATATTGAACAAAAAGAACACAATCAATGTGGCAACAAGATTTGAAAAAAGCATGATACACAAGAAAATAAGTTCAAAGGACAAAAATATATTAATCGAAGTACACTTCTAAAATTTAAAGAAAATAACATAAATTCAAGAAATTGACATATCATCCATTGAAGCACCATAAGTTTAAAAAAAAATAATTTAAATTTCAACATAAGATTGGCACCAAAAGCTTCAACATAATTAGATTAAATAGATCCAAAAAAAAAAGAAAAAGGAAATTGAAGAAGAAAACAAATCAGGGATTTATCAGATTAAATGCGGTGGAATGTGATAAAGTCTTCGTAGGGAAAACAAAGAGAAATTTAAAAAACCAGATTGAAAGAACATCTCAAAAATGGGAAAGTAGGAAAATCTGCAGTGGCAGCCAACGCACGATCAGTAAAACATCAAATCGAAATAAGGCTAAATTATTATAACAAGTAGAAAAACCCAAAGAACTCACGGTTTGGGAAAAATCTACATTTAAAAAAGAAAACAAATAGAAGAAATTAATGAACTTCGAAATTACCGGGGAAAATGATTTGATTTTGAGGTTCTTCAGTCTACCAGTAGAGGGTGCAGGAGGCAACTCTTCAAGATGACGTAATGGTCGTAAAAGTACTGAGGATGGAACTGAATAAGGTCCTTAGAAGAAGAAGAATACGAGGTGAGGTGAAAACAAATTTATTTAATAAATTATACCTTTACCCAACTACTTAGAGCGTTATTTTCTAAAAAGTCAATATTGAACAAATTGGTTTAGTTGATGGTATTTTAGATTTACATTCAGAAGACCGTAAGTTCAGACCCCAGGTCTGATCATCAGACTGGAAATTAATAAATTCAGAAGAAATGAAGCTAGTTGTTCTCATAAAAAGATTTTTGAAAACCTACTAGACACCGAAAACAACCATGTGTTTCTGTGTGATGCTCTAGCAGCTGCAATTTTTTTTTTCAAATCAAACTTTGCATTAGCAGTCAAGGCTTGAGTTTGTTAACTAGCAAAATTGGATATTAGAAGTGGGAGTTAAATTAAAGTGAAAATTTAAAAATTACTCTAATGGCAGCAACTTTTAATTTTTTTAAATGAAACTCGCTAAAACAAAAAAATCAAATCAAAGAATCAAAATCAGCCAAAATCTGACTATTAGAAGTGCTGGTTTAACTAATTAACTCACTGGGATTATCAAACCCAAAAGGGAGTTTACCTAAAACCTGAAATTAAAAAATGCCTCTAATGGATGGCATCTTGGTTGTTATCATAACTTACTGTATACATAAAATTTAATTAACAAAAAAAAAAGATTCTTATTTTATTTTATTCTTTGTTTTGTTAGTTTTAATATTAGACTTCAATCGCATTGTGCTTTACTTAATCTATACTTTAATAATACAGGATTCTTCATTTATAACCTAACCGTGCACAGGCAAAATGCTGTGTGCCTGTTAGGTTATAAATGAAGAACCCTGTATTTTAAAATTGTAATAGGTATATAAAATAATTTAATTAAAAGAACCTCAAATTATTATTTCCTAAAATAAAACATTAATATAAAATTAATATTTGGAAAGCAATAATTCATTACAACAGAACAATAGTCATGTAAATACTGGAGATATTCCAATACTGGTGTAAATAAAAGACAATTTGAGGTGAGGTGATAAAGAATTTATTTTAAATTTAAAATGTACTTTATAGTGTTACTTCCAATAAAATTCAAATAATTGGAAACTTATTACTGACAATCTGTTTTTTATTGTTACTTTGCAGAATTATTTCATTGAAATATAAAAATGGAGGGTTATGTTCATATTATGACTCTCAATATTTTTTTAGTGAAAATTATTATCTGGCCAAGTTATCTTGATCCCTCTACTTCCTCATATAATACTGGAATTATTATAATAGTAAAATCACAATTAATTAAATTTAACTTAATATTTTGATTGACGATAATGTTTGTTCAATTTTCAAATTCATATAATATTTCATTTATTTCTTTATCTATTTTTTAAAAAAATTTATAAAGAATGACAAATGTAGGTTTTTCTCTTCTATTGTTAAATTTCACAAATTTTAAGATATGGAAAATCTAAGTAAGTTAAAATATTTTATATGTAAAGTCATCAGTGTTCAGGTTTTTAATTTCTAATGATTGCAATATTACAAGAAGTGTAACGTAAAATACAAATAGATTACCACATCTTTCTCCTGTGCCTTGTAATAGTGTAAATTTTAAATTAACAAATCTAGGCTTGATAGTTGTTATTTTGGTCTCACAGAATTTTCTTTTTTACATGTACAGTTGGCACATCAAGGAATGAGTAGTGAGATGGGACTTAAACACTTTATACTTATTAACAAATTCTGAAGTAATACAGCTATTGAGGTTGTTCTGATGGAAAGATTTTTAAAAAGTTTTACAAATCTTTATTTATCCTATATAGTAGACACCAAAAAAGACCATAACAAAAATGTATCAGGTGGGTGTGTAAAGAGAGAGATATCTATCTGGATGAGTGGGTAAAGAGATATCTTCAAAATTGTGAAAAATGAGTTACCTAGCTAGAAAAAGTGACTTTTTTTGTGTCATAAAAAAGAAAATATTGATATTTTAGGACAGAACAATACCTCATAGTGACAAGGGTGATTAGTGTATTTCATAGTATATTTGTTGGTAATTCATAATTTTAGATTCTTGGTGTGTAAATATATATAATTGGGATGGAGATATCTTTAAAATTCATCGGAAAACATTTTGTTTAAACAACTCACCTCATAGGATTCATGCTTCCATGATATCGCAATTTCAAACACAGTCGTGTTCATCTTCAGCCATAACTCCGACAGACGAAATTCCTCGGCCGTCAACTGTTCTATTGTCGCCATCTTCAGTGCTGCCATCTATGGTTGAATTTATGAACTTCGAAATCAAAGTAATTTCGTTAGGGATATCAAAATTCATTGATCTATCTTTGTTTTTCTGAATGTATATTTTCTCCCAAACTGTAAATTCCAAAAGGTTCTCTACTTGTTTTAAAAGTTTAGCTTCTCTTCCACTTTTATGATGTTCTAATAAACTATGTGGCAGCAATTGCAGATTTTTCAATTTCACAATTTTAATATTTCTGAAATGTTTTTTTGTCCGAATTTCCAAATTCCTTTTGTTTTTCCTATATAACTTTATTGCAATCTTCACAACTTATTTCATAAATTCCAGATTTCTTACTGTCTGGAACATTGACTTTTTTATTGGTACTTAGAAGATTACCCAGACTAAATTTATTTATTGGTGCCAAAGAGATATCTTTCTTTACACACCCACCTGAGATGGAGATATCTCTCTTTACATACTCAATTGAGATATGTGTTTGTTAAGCTATAGTGACCACAATTTTTTTTGACTCAGCATGTTTGTTACCAGCAAAATGAGACCATTAGGAGTGGGAGTTCATCTGAAGTGAAAATTTGAAATTCAATTCTTACATTATTATATTTGAAGAGAAAAATTTTCGCCTAGACCGGGACTCGAACCCGGGACCCTTGGCTTTCCCGGGCCAAGTGCTCTACCAACTGAGCTACCGAGGCGAGTTTACGATCTAGACGCAAATTTTTCTCTTATGTACGTTTTAATTTCCCTCGCGCCAAATGCTTGAAACCATAGCTTCTATCTAGATCGTAACTCACCTCGGTAAGCTCAGTTGGTAAAGCACTTGGCCCGGAAAGCCAAGGGGTCCCGGGTTCGAGTCCCGGTCTAGGCGAAATTTTTCTCTTCAAATATAATTTATCCTTCAATGAGAAGTGTTAAATTAATAATAAAATCGTCTTACATTATTATTTTTATTAGTTTTACTTTAGAAATTTATATTTATATTCTTTTTATTTATCTTTTTTTGCGCTGCATTTTTTATTTTTTGCAACAAACTCAGTATATGTCATTGAAATGAAACGAGAAACATATTCTCCAAAAATCAGTGAAACCCGACCCTTAGGAGTAGGAGTTTATTTGATAACTGTAATTTAAAAATGTTCTTGTGACTATTATATTTTTCTCACAACATGGAATTTGTTCAGTTTAAACATTTCCAATGTCACAGACTTTTTATTCTTTCTTTTGCCAACGTACAGTATACTTAATTGTATCAAGCTATTTAATATATGAAATATTATTTTTGCTTCATTTTATTTAGTTTTCATATTTTCGAACATAATATTTTTACAGTAAAAAAATTCAAAGACCATATGCAGAAAGTTGTCTAGTGAACTTTCTGTTGGTGTCTTTATTGTGTGTACAGAGTGATAATAGCCAGTTATTTCAAATTTTAATTTATTTGGGTATTTCTTTAAAGCGTGAAGACGGTCGACAACCTATTCTTATGTTCATGGAGAAGCCTTCAAAAAAACTTTACCCTGATTACTTCCAGGTGGGTTTATCTTATTTTCTTACAACTAAATAACATGTCTTTAAAAATTCCCCTTTTTTAATTGTTATATTTAATATATTTTTTTAAGTACAATATTTGTCGATGTATAAGATTTTCCTTGAATTAGATGCACCACAAAAAGTGCCATAATAAAGAAAAGAAGTTTAAAGCAAAAAGAAAGTATATTATGATGCAGGGTTGGGAAGTGGATTTACAGAAGTGAGGTTTAAAAATTGAGCAATAGCAAGGAAATGTTTTTAATTTCCGAGATTCTGTAAAACACTTCACAAATGTGTGTTGTACTTTTTTTTGCAATGGTGGTTTTCAAAATAATAAATAATAATAAAAAAATAACATCTTTGTTGGAAATATTGCGTTCATTATAAACAACTGACTAACATAAACAGTGTGGGCAATGTTTATTAGTTGAGATTACAGCAGGCCATGGCACCAATCAGTCATAAAATGGTGGCAAGTACGTATTTATTGTTTATATTGTTTCAAATAAAGTTCAGTTAATTAAATGCAGTGATTTGTTTCATATAATGTATATTAACACTGCCTTTGGATATATTTTTATATATACATTGTATGTACTATACATGAAGAGCAGTGGTTTTACTTCCCGCACAAGGTTTGTAATATGTAATATTACAGTATAGCTATTTAGGTTGACAACCCAAAAATGTAGGAAGTTGAACTTTGAATCATGGTCGCCATTGCCGTAAGTACAAACAAAATGCACTATCATGCAAAAAAGGTATTATAAAGTATCTGAAATACATTGAGGGAATTTATGATGAACTTTCCATGTGATACTATCTTCACTCTCATCCTTTCCCATGTACATTCACACATTCATGATGCTATTGCAATATTTCTAAGATATTAGAAGAGAGTCCACAGCTGTGGTCTCGAGGTAGTGTGCTGCCTTGTCACGCAGCGGACCCGGGATCGATCCCTGGTCGGGGCAGTTTTTCTTGGGTGAGGTTTTTATCGGGGTTTTTCCTCACCTGTAAGACAAATGTCAGGAAAACTTTAAGGCCCAAACGGTCCCCGAAATCATCTGGCCATCATTATCATCATCCTTATCATTGTCATCATCGTCCTTCACCGGTGTGGAAAGCAACGGGAAGCTACCTTACTTACTTACTTACTCACACTGGCACTATTGAACCCGAAGGTTCATGGCCACGCGGACATAAGCTCTCCATACATCCATATCCTGAGCTAATGCTTTCCAATCATTCCCTGTATAATCTACTTCCCTCAAATCATAGTTAATGTTGTTCTCCCACCTCATTCTTGGTCTACCAACTGGGCGCTTTCCCTCTGGCTTTCCTACAAGAAGCTTCCATGCACGTCTTTCATTCCCCATACGCACAACATGTCCTGCCCATCGCAGTCTACGAGACTGACGGTTCTTATTATATCTGGCTTCCTATAAAGACCATGTAGTCATTGTTATGTAGTCTTCTCCATTCACCTGTCTGGTCATCTCTCTTTGTCCAAAAATTTTCCTAAGAACTTTATTCTCAAATACTCGTAATCTCCTTTCCTCCCTTAAAGTAAGAGTCCAGGTTTCGCATCCATATAATATAACTGGTAGAATAATAGTTTTATATATTTTCAGCTTAACGTTTTTTGAAAGGAGTTGGGACATCAAAAGTGTCTGCAATGCATAATAGCATGCATTTCCAGAATTGTGCCTATGTTTAATTTCTTTTTGCATCTCATTCCTATTTGTGATTATTGTTCCTAGGTATTTGAATTCAGCCACTTCCTCAAAATTTCCCTCATTTGTCATTAGCTGTCCATTTCCATTGTAAACTGAATTTCTACGTGTGACCATATATTTAGTTTTACTGATATTTATTTCCAGTCCTAATTTCTTAGTGTTACTCAATAGTGTGTGCGTGTTGGCCTTTAGTATCTCCTCGCTATCGGCCAGTAGTACTACATCATCAGCATAAACTAACAGCTTATTAATACCATAGAGTTGTAAGCCACACCTACAATTCCCTAGTAAAGCTGCAAGCATAGCATGAAAATGCTATGATTGCAGTAAAGGACCTGCCTTCCGGCAGAATTACTATGGATGATTTAGAAGAGAAATGATAGTGTGCAAGCAGCTATGAAAAATATTAATGCATATAGGGGTTTAGCTTTACCTCCATTGTATAAAATGCAGCCTAATTTCAAAGTCTACTCTTCTTCTTGTTCATATCTGTTCTCGTGTCACTGTTCAGGGAGTCGAGTTTTGGACTATAGCTTCCATCTATCTGTCATCCATGTCTCATCCATTATTTTCATTCATTCAACTCGTCTTTTCTTATATTAAAATTAATGTTGGGAAGTAAACGTTATGAGGTAATAATCATTTAAATTCATCGGAGAATTTTTTTTTTGAAAACTCACCACATAAATTTTGTGCTTTTCGTGAAACCATGGTTTTCAAAAAATTTTCTCCGATAAATTAATCCTCTTTTCTTGTTATTCTTCTCATCAATATCTCGGCTAACCTCTTGTCACTTCCTTTCTAATGCAAATTCCAGTGACTGTTTAGGTATCCTTCCAGTACTCAATCTTTTAACGTGATCATACCATCTTATTCTACTATCTTCCATTTCATCTTGTATTTAATCCAACTTAAAAATTTCTCTTACATCTATATTCTATCTCTTCTGGTTTTTCCAAGTATGCTTCTTACTCCATCAGTCTTCTTTGAATTCTACGTAAATCCTCCTTTGATACTGTTCCATGTTTCAGCTTCATTAAAATCCTATTATGAAGAAAAAGAATATGTTTTATATAGACAAATATGGTACATTTTATATTTGAAGAGAAAAATTATATGCTCAGATTGGGACTTGAACCAGGACCTTACACACTCTGGGTTCAAGCCCCAGTCTGAGCATATAATTTTTCCCTTCAAATATAATTTATCCATCATTGAGATGTATGAAATGAATAATAATAAAAAAAATGGTCCTTTTTGTTTAATCATTTATTTATTTTTTGTCTTACTGTAGAATTTTCATGGAAATGGACAGCTAATGACAAATGAGGGAAATTTTATGGAAATGTGTCTGAATTCAAGTACCTAGGAACAATAATCACAAATAGGAATGAGATGCACAAAGAAATTAAACATAGGCTCAATTCTAAAAATATATGCTATTATGCATTGCAGAGACTTTTGATGTCCCAACTCCTTTCAAAAACGTTAAACTGAAATATATAAAACTATTATTCTACCAGTTATATTATATGGGTGCGAAACATGGACTTTTACTTTAAGGGAGGAAAGGAGATTATGAGTATTTGAGAATAAAGTACTTAGGAAAAGTTTTGGATCAAAGAGAGATGAACAGACAGTGGTGGATGGAGAAGACTACATAACAATGAACTACATGGTCTCTATAGGAAGACAGATATAATAAGAACAGTTAAGTCTCATAGACTGCGATGGGCAGGACATGTTGTGCGTATGGGGAATGAAAGATGTGCATGGAAGGTTCTTGTAGGAATGCCAGAGGGAAAACGTCCAGTTGATAGACCAAGAATGAGGTGGGAGAATAACATAAATTATGACTTGAGGGAAGTGGATTATACAGGAGGTGATTGGAAAGCATTAGCTCAGGATAGGGATGTATGGTGAGATTATGTCTGCATGGCCATGAACCTACTGGTTTGATAGTGTCAGTGAGTAAGAGTAAGTAAGTGGAATTTCAAGAACAGAATCTAATAGAATGTTCATTTATATTACTGATGATTATTTCTAAGGAAAAATGAGTATTGGTCACAAAAACAACTTTTACAGGAAAGACCTTTTATTGATAATCTTTAAAACAATTCTTTGGTAGAAAGTTTTTTGCTGTGCACACAGGTTACCAAATGATGGAACTCCCTCTTAGAACAGAGGCAATAGATTTATCTCATTTGGCCATTTTCTGACTTACACTATTTTTCCCTAGCATCTAGATTCTTTAGTTACTTTTAGAATTCAAACTTAAAATTCTATGATAAAGAATTTAAAAATAAATTTACTGTCTTAATAATAATAATTGTAAAATACCGTATTGCGGTACACATTTTATAAAAATGAAAATTTACTCTTATTTAATTCCTCAAATGACAGAAATTATGTTCACTGGTAAAAATCAGTAATATAATGTACGGTTAAAAACTATAAAATAGTTTACCTTGTAGGTCCGTCTCCCTCAACTTAAGTTGTTTTAAAAACTCAGTAGGCCTTTCGGGACTAGTCCCATCATCAGCAGAATGCATTAGGTCCGTACTTGTTGACCTTGTTGAAGCATGACTTGGTTGTGAGAATTTTGTACAGAGGATTGTGTGGACTGGATGTGTATTCGTTGAGCGTCAGGTTGTTGTTAATTTCTCTTAGGATTGCGATTTCCTCCAATATATTTATCCTCATGGAATTCTCAACGAATACACACCCAGTCCACACAATCCTCTGTACAAAATTCTCACAACCAAGTCAGTACTTCAACAAGGGTCAACAAGTTGGACCTAATGCATTCTGCTGATGAGGGACTAGTTTCAAAAGGCCTACAGAGTTTTAAAAACAACTTAAGTTGAGGAGACGGACCTACAAGGTAACTATTTTATAGTTTTCAAAACGTACATTATATTACTGTGAACTAATACCTCAACGGAAACTTACCATGAATTTTACTAGTATCAGTAAAATCTAGATCTGTTTTACTATATTACATGAATCATAATTATCCCTGTATTTTGTAAATATTCTGCATATTCCTGTGATTTTTGTCATTTTTGTTTTTTGTGTTTATTTAAGGATAGGAGAAAATTTGTGGTATATGAACTGGAAATAAGAAATACAGTGTAATTAAAGTAGATGGTTGAATACAAAGTTACTAATTTAAAAAAGGGTAGACATTTGCTAAAGTCCTAGAAGAAATTCTTACAGGAAGCAGTTGCTCAACCAGTGCTATAGATGTACGGATAATAATTGATTTGCATGTTCTTTTGGTACCTTAAATTCAATAATCTCAAGAAATTTTAAATTTAGTTTTGCCATCAATACAGATAATTTTTGTTTCAGGTGATTCAGGATCCAATAGATATGTTAACCATAGAAGCTAACATAAAGAGTGAAAAATATACTTCTGAAGAAGAAATTATTTCTGATTTCAAAGTAAGTTTAACAATGTATAAGAGAAAAAAATTGTGTGTAGATTGGAGTGCCCAGATAGCTCAGCGGTAGAACATTGGCATAGAAAGCCAAAGGTCCTGGGTTCAAACCCCAGTCTGTGCATATAATTTTTCTTTTCAAATATAAGTTTAAAGACAGTTTAATTTCAAAATTGTGTGTAATTAAAATGCTAAAGTTTTAATAATGATTAATTAAATAAAAATAAAACGTAGTTTTATTTGATTTTCATATTTATTATATAATTCAGTGACAGCTGTTTCGGTACACTGTACCTTCTTCAGACATGTTAACAAATTATGAATCCAATTCATAATTTGTTAACATGTCTGAAGAAGGTACAGTGTACCGAAACAGCTGTCACTGAATTATATAATAAATATGAAAATCAAATAAAACTATGTTTTATTTTTATTTAATTAATAAATATGGATTTTCATCAAGTAAACACCAACTCAATTGATTATTTTTTAATAATGAAGTTATCTTCCTTTCTAGTATCTGGATATAAAATCTATATAAGATTTGCAGTTTTATGGATGGTTCCATGTACACGTTGTCCTTTTGTCATAAGAAACATTTTAGAGGAATTCAATTCAGTGAAATTGTTTACACTCATGCAATCATCGCCAGTAACTAATTTAATAAAGCTGAAGAGAAAAATTTTCTGTCTGAACTGGGATTTGAACCAAAGATCTCCAACTTTACATGCTGGTGTTCTTACCACTTTATCTATACAGGGAATCCAAGAGCAGATACAAATGTCCATTTACCAATAATAGTGAATTGATATTCGCATTTCAACAGGATTGGTTTTGTAAATCAATGATAAAGAGAAACATTTTTGCCTGAACCGGGAATCGAACCCCGAACCTTTAGCTTTCCGTAATAATGCTCTGTCCACTGAGCTAATCCAGGCTTCATTCCCATCCAAGCGTAAGGTAAAGGAAGGATTTCTGCTTGGATGGGAATGAAGCCTGGATTAGCTCAGTGGACTGAGCATTAGCACAGAAAGCTAAAAGTTCGGGGTTCGATTCCCAGTTCAGGCAAAAATTTTTCTCTTTACCATTGATTTACAATAATTTGTGTTCATTAACCTCTAAACGCCCATGAGCCCATATGCTGGGTTTTAAATTGTACATCCAGTCTGCCTGCAGACCCAGCGTATGGGTTCTGAGCAAGCGAACCTGTTTGGTTGCTTGAAATTATACTGGATAATACTACTTTTGTTACATACCTTTTTCCAGGGTTATCAGATGCTTGGCAACTTGATGTGAAGGTAGCATTTGTTTATTAAAGGGACCGACATCACACTTTTTACACTTCACTTGCACACTTTTCTGATTCCCCGTGCCGAATACACACGACAAATTAGTCTTTGTAAAGCTACCGTCCAATGTTGACTAAAGTTAACTTCAAGTCACGAAATGTCTCTCTCAATATACTAGGTCTACCAACCAGGGAGTCATCTACAGGGTGTTCTACCAGCCTGTTCCAAAAAGTCTCTGACAAGTCTAAGTCGGAAGTCTCTATGTGTTGTTTTGGCCCAATGTTGACTAAAGTTGACTTCAAATCACGAAATGTCTGTACTCAATATACTAGGTCTACCAGGGAGTCGTCTATAGGGTGTATCAGCCTGTTGCAAAATGTCTCTGACAAGTCTAAGTCGGAAGTCTCTATGTGTTGTTTTGGCACCAATGAAGTCAGAAGAAGAAAACTGTATAGAATGGTCAAGTCTAACAAATGAAAAAGTAATTTCTTGGTTGAGTAAACCAGCTATAACAGCTGGGGGACTCGACATGCTGACCACATGTCACCCATGCACTGGCTACATGATCGCCTACCTTTGTGATTGACACATGTGGGTGTGAGGCCAGCAGCTGGATGATAGGCTAAGGGCCTTCTAGGCCTGTCACAACACCATGGAATTATTATTATTCTGAGATTATTAGACATCCCTTTTCTCTTAGGTCTTACTATCCTACAACACTTCGTATCCCATTAGAATAATTAGGTCAAAGAAAATGTACATTTCTGATTCTGTCATGTCGGGGGAAGAGTACAGTTTTCTTCACTGTCAATTCTAGTTTCACGAACCCAAGACCTGACTAAAGTCAGGTGTCTCACAGCTACAAGTGTCAATTGATTGTAGCTTGTGATTACCATTGTTATCGTCTTCGTCATTGTCAGAGTCCGAGAATGTCTTGTATTTCAGCGGAACTTAGTGATTTTGTACCAGACATATCGTAAACTTCACTCTGAGTCACAAAACTGTGAATGAATATGGGCTGTGGGTGGAATGTAACCTGCTTTTTTTTTTTTCAAACCTTTTCTGCTTGGGGGAAAACTGACCGGATGCAACATAAGACGAATTCTAAACAAAAGAATGAACATGTGCCGAGAAAGGGGAGACTTGTGCATATGCAGTTAGAACTGCATTTTATCTGTGGTCGGACTATAGTATTAATGAAAAGTGTTCCTACTTACATTGTATATATTTTTGTTTGTGATTATTAATTATAGTTGCTGTTTAACAACTGTCGACAATATAATGAAGAAGGCTCGATGATATACGAAGATGCTAATAAGTTAGAAGATGTGTTAATGGAAAAAGCCAGAGAAATGGGATTGGGAGGTGCTGCGCCTCCACCTCCAACACCAGTTAATAACACACCTGCACCTACTCCTACTTCTACTCCTGTAACAACACCTGTAGTTTCGGAGTCCACTTCGGGCAAGAAATCCATTGAAAGAAGGGTGTAAGTTGATTACTTTGAAATATGTTGATACTTTGAAATATGTTGATTTTTGTGAAACTAGTAAAAGAAAGTTTTAAACATTATTGAGCGATTCCATGAAAATGTCATACCGAGGTGAAAATTTTGAAACTGATACAGGAATAATTTGTGTTGATGTAATATATATCTGTAAATATCAAATTTTATAATTCTATAAGAAAATGTTTCAAATGGGCATTATTTTAATCTAATAATAGCAGTAGAACTTGTCATATTTCAAACCTGAAAAAATATGCAAAATTTTACCAAATTTATTGTTTAATGATTTTGGTCGTATGAATTTGTTTTATTTCACAAATCTTTTGTTAAACCATACTTTGGTCCTCCTTGGTCGTAAATTAACAATATTACAATTTTATTATTAATTTAACCACTTCTCACTGAAGGATAAATTATCTTGGAAGAGAAAATTTTTTCTCAATATAAACAATATTAATTGGATTCTAATATTCTATATACCTTAAATGTGCCCTATTGTTGTTAACTGTAAGTTATGGTCAGTCAGTCACAGAAAAAGGATAAAAATTACTGTACGCAACATAATAATTGATGGATTAAAATTTCCTCTTGGATTCTAGGCTATCGGTACACAACTAACAAAAAAGTATAGATGACATTATCTTGTAAAGTCATTATTTTCCCGCTGGAGTCCCATGACTGACTGACTTTTTGTCCCCTCACTTATATTGCTAATACGCATGACGCAGTCAGTTGCTTGCTGGACTCCGCTGTGTATTAACATAAACATGGTTTAGGAAAATCTGGTAGACTGTTCGGCTCAGCTGTTTCATAAAATAATTACTGGCCCTTCTTCTGTGACAATTTGAGCTAAAAGGCAGTCAGCGGAAGGATTTAAATGTAGAGTAATTACATGAAAATTTTGAAATTGGCACAGGAGTAATTTTTTCAATGAGATATTGCAGATTAAATTTTCCGATTATAGAAGTTAATGTTTGAAATACGGATTATTTTGATCTAAATTAATAGTAGAACATGATATACTCCAAAACCTGAAAACACATGCAAAATTAAACAAAATTTTATTTTACGATTTCACTGTATAAATTTGTTTTGTTTCACTGACTCTTTTGTTATACCATATTTCGGTCCTTCCTGATCATAAATGTAATACTAATAATTGTATTATAATATTCTACATAATTAAAATGCGCCCTACAATTATTAAGGTTAAGCTACAGTCAGTCACATAAAACATACAATACGATAATTGACGGATTCAAATTTCCTCTGGGATTCTACGTTATCGGTACATAACTAACAAAAAAGTATTAACGACATTGTCTTGTAAAGTAATTACGTTAATTATATTAATTATATTTTTATATTTTTATTAATGGCATTTAAATAATTCCTCATTATGCGATTCTTCAATATGTATGTTATTAAGTGAGTGGAATTAAAAACAAGTGCGCGTTCTTATGTGTTAGAAAATGTGTGTGTGGGAGTCCTTGAACTTGAAAGGTTCTCACATTAGTTTGACCTTTGACATGCCGTGTGTGTCGTATTATTGGGGATCCACAGTGCGATGTTGCCACTTTGTGAAACAGAGTCATGCTTGTTGATTGCAAAAACAGTTTTAAATCATATGAAGTTTCTTGTATAAAAAAATGCAATTGGCGTGGAGTATATGTGATTAAGTATGTATAACCTGCAGTGTAAAATAAAATCATTATTGAGTGTAGCATTATTGGAAACCAACAGAGTGAAAATACGTATGACAACGCTGTACTATGTGCGCCAGCTGGAAACAATCAGTCATAAAGTTAGATTTCGCGCATTGTAAGATATTTCTTTCGATTGTTTAGTTTAAAAATAGAACTCATGTCAGCAATATAATTTATAATCAGTTGCTTTAAAAGAATTATAACGGAATTTTCCACATTTAAATAAAAATTTTAATAATTTGTATACTGTACTTTTTCGTTAATTTTTTTTTGTCTTTATAGTTGAGACATGTGAAAGTTAATTTTAGTGTTCTGGAATGAACAATGCAAATTCCATATCGGCATTTTTATTTATTTCAATGGTTCAATCTATTAACAGCATCAGATAAATTTTAATCAGTTAATATGGATGTAATAAAATTATACTCATATTAGGCATATTTAACTATAGAGAAGGCCCTTTGTTGTTAAGAAGTTAATATTTTCTTTATTTTGTGAAATTTAAAATGATACATGGTAACCAAGTTTAAATAAATTACACTATTTATTTAATATTTTTACAGCATATTATATTGTACATTTCCTATACATGATAAAAGGAGTGAAGTTCTTTATTCATCTCCATATTATCGCTTTTTATATATTATCCATCCATAGTAATTCTGCCCGAGGGCAGGTCTTTCACTGCAATCATAGCATTTTCACGCTAAGCTTGCAGCTTTACTAGGGAACTGTATATGTGGTAGCTTCCCGTTGCTTCCTACACCGGTAAAGGGTGATGATGATGATGATGATGATAAGGATGATGATGGCCCTATGGTTTCGGGGACCGTTTGGGCCTTAAAGTTTTCTTAACATTTGTCTTACACATGAGGAAAAACCCCGATAAAAACCTCACCCAGAAAAACTGTCCCGACCGGGGATCGAACCCGGGCCCGCTGCGTGACAAGGCAGCACGCTACCTCGAGATAACAGCGGTGGACTTATCTATTATAATTTCATATTATTTTGTAATATTTGTATAATATTTGCAGCTCCAGAATATTGAAGTCTAAATAAAATTCAGATATGTCAGTCAGTCACAGAATGTAGTCAGTCAGTGACACACCATATATTAGGTTATAACTCTGCTCTTAATTGTGATTTTTGTTTCGTTTTTTATTGAGAATGTAACTTCAAATGTGTCCTCCAAACGGTATTTTGGAAAAATTGAATTAGGAATCACACTTCAGAGAATGATGCAGATGAACATGTTAAGCTGCATGATGAGTTGACATTTATGTCAGTCAGTCACACATACTTTGATAGTTAATAAATAGCACTGTTTTATCTTCAAAAGTTGTATATTTAAGTACAGTCTTAACCACAACACTATTCATCTATCATACCACGTAGATAACATCCCTAATTTCAATCAATTTTAATATTTACGCAACCATTTTGCTGCAAAAGTGTATTGTAAATGTCAGTCAGTCACATATGGAATTGTTCTATTCTATTATTTTGAGTCTGTTTATCTTACCTCAATATTAATGTTGATTTGTTCTTGAACATGTTTCAATTGGATATCAATCACTTCAGCATATTGCCCAGACTGGTTGGATGTCAATGTCAGCTCCCTTAATTATTAAATATAATTAATTATATATTAACATTTTTTTAACTAAGGTTTTTATGGGATTGCAGAAACAAATTCTGACCATAATTCTGGGTTTGTGATTTTTTATTATTTCCATGACAATTAAAATAACTGAAAAATTATTTTGATGTTATATTTTAAATTAACACTTTCCAGAATTGGACATGGTTTTATTTTAGAAAGAACAATTAACACTTTGAGTCCGGGCGTGGTACTAATACCATGGCATTTAAATGACACCGAAGCCAGAGAAAATTAAATCCCTCGGCATGCCTGTGCCAGCAGATTTACAGGTGTGTAGAAAATTAAATCTCTCGGCATGCCTGTGCCGGCAGATTTACAGGTTTTTTCCACACCTATAAATCTGCTGGCACAGGCATGCCGAGGGATTTAATTTTCTCTGGCTTTAGTGTCATTTAAATGCCATGGTAATAGTACCACTGTCGACTCAAAGTGTTTAATGCTCGGACTGGGACTTGAACCCAATTTTTCTTCCTAAATTCATGCATAGTTAAGATCCGGGATTCAAGTCCCAGACTGAACATTAAATTTAATTTCTAAAATATAACTATGAAAAATTATAATTGTTACAAAACCAAGTTATGGTTCTGTCTTTGTTTTTACAATTAAACATCCCTTGAATTTCAAATTTTTACTGTTATCACAGAAACTTTATAAAAATCGGTCATGGTTTAGATTTTGTTTGTGATTTCAATTGGTCATATTGTGATTTTTTTTTTGTTCTGTTATCATTCAATAGATTAGGCAAGATATGTAGGCAGGTATGCAGGAGCAGAACAAGGCAAGGCAAGGCAGGACAGGTCAGATCAGGACAAGAGCATGATAGGTAGGACAGATATCCCTCAATATTAATCAAATTTCCGAATACATTGATGATTTACACTGGTTTAATTCAATTTAACAAATTCCGACGGAATGAAGCTATTGAGTTTTTCTCATTAAAATATTTTTGAAAATTTTTATATATGTTCATCAATCCTGCTTACTAGACAAAAAAAAAGCCATGAAAGAAATATATATATAAATATATATATATATATATATATATAAAGTAAAGTAGTCCCACTACAGGCCTCAGGAGGCCCTTTGGCTAGTAGGAGGTTAATGCTCCCACTTTTTTCTGGACAATCGGCACTAGATGTCAGCCGGGTTGTCAGCCCTGCGTGACGGCCGCCTTTACCCCCAGAACAAGCATCTGGTACTCATTTCCATTAGAGGTGAGTCGACCCCCGGGGCCATAGTGCCGCCAGAAGGTTTGGGTCAGTTTTAAAATCCTGACCCCACCGGGACTTGAACCCTCGACCTTCCGGCTTGTAGTGCAGTGCCTTAACCACTACGCTACAGTGTGCCCCTTTATATATATATGGTATGATAAGAAAAATAAATGCCTGGACGGGATTCAAACCCGAATCTCTGAGTCTGTACACTCAGCGTGATATCCATTACACCACCAGGCGAATCCAATTCAAGCATTCATTTTTCTTATATATGTATTATATTCTCCATTATTACTAGATGTCGGCGAGAACTCAGTCTTCACTGCCATCTAGTAGCTGACTATAACAAGTAAGCAAATTAAAGAGAACATTGTTACTTTATAGCAGTGACGCCTTATCCTGTTATAATTAAATGTTTTAACATTGAGCAATGCAAGCTTAATATGGTATGATAAGAAAAATAAATGCGCTGGAAGGGATTCGAACCCGGATCTCTGAGTCTGTACCTCAGTGTGATATCCATTACACACACCAGGCGAATCCAATTCAAGCATTCATTTTTCTTATATATGTATTATATTTCTCCATTATTACTAGATGTCGCGAGAACTGAGTCTTCACTGCCATCTGAGTTCTCGCGACATCTAGTAATAATGGAGAATATAATACATATATAAGAAAAATGAATGCTTGAATTGGATTCGCCTGGTGGGTGTAATGGATATCACACTGAGGTACAGACTCAGAGATCCGGGTTCGAATCCCGTCCAGGCATTTATTTTTCTTATCATTCAATATAAGCTTGCATTGCTCAATGTTATATTATATATATATATATATATATATATATACACATATATATATATATATACATACATATTCAATGTTTTTTTTATTTTTTTTAAAGTTTTCCACTTCTCTCTGAAGGACAAATTATATTTGAAGAGAAAAATGTTTGCCTAAACTGGGATTTGAACTCAAGTATCTGGTTTTGCATACCAGCATTCTAATCCATTGAGCTACTTAGGCATCTCAATTTAACGGAAATTTTTTTTCTCTTTATACATTCCCTGCATGCCCAAGGCAATGAACCTTTTTCTATTTTTAATTTAACTTTTATAGGAATTAATCACTGAGGTTTAATTTATGGTGAAATTAAATGTTTCTTACCTCTCCTCATATATAATTTTCTAAATAGATCGTGATTTCGAGACCACAACGGTCTCATCGTCAGCACTTTCTTGGCGACAGATGTTATGTTGATCGGAAGAAACTCTTCTTCTTCCCTCTGTTGGTGGACCGATGAACCTCTGGATCAGGTCAAAGGAAAACTTATGAACTTCGAAATTCCTGCAAATGTTGACCTGATCCAGAGGTTCATTGGTCCACCAACAGAGGAAAAAAGAAGAGTTTCTTCTGATCGACATAACATCCGTCACCAAGAAAGTGCTGACGATGAGACCGTTGTGGTCTCGAAATCGCGATCTACTTATAAAATTTATATGAGGAGAGGTAAGAAACATTTGATTTCACCACAATGAACCTTTACTTATTTTTTGTCTGGACATCTTACCTCAATATTAACGTTGATTTGTTCTTGAACATGTTTCAAAACAATTCTGTTTTATCGTCAGCTTTTCCAGACTGGAAAAATCAACATTAATATTGAGGTAAGATGTCCAGACAAAAAAATATATAATTAAAATAACCTCAAAATATAACTTTCTTAAATTAAATATGAACCTTTACTTATTTTAGGAATTCTCACTATGAGGTACATTCATTAAGGTAGAATTTTGTTATCACTCACCTCATATTGTATATATAGAACAATATGAGGTGATTGATAACAAAATTCTACCTCAATGAACCTTGTTCTACAGCCATATGTATGCTTCTTCTTAAGAAGGCTCTTTAAATGGGTTTTAACACTACTTTTATACTAAGTAAAGTTATTGTATAAGAGAGAGAAAAATCTCTTTAAATTAGATGCCTAAATAACTCAGTAGTTTAGAGCGCTGGTAAGGAAAACCAGAGACTTTGGGTTAAAATTGCAACTTGGCCATAATTTTTGTTTCTCAAATAAATAACTATATATATATATATATATATATATTTGTAAAGTCCACAGCTGTGGTCTTGAGGGTAGCATGCTGCCTTGTCACGCAGCAGGCCTGGGTTCAATCCTCGGTCGGACAGTTTTTTCTGGGTGAGGTTTTTATCGGGGGTTTTTCCTCACCTGTAAGACAAATGTCAGGAAAACTTTAAGGCCAATGGTCCCTGAAATCATATGGCCATCACAATCATCATTCATATTCATCTTAGATTAAGCTTAGGGATTTATGGACTCTCTTGCGCGCACCACTATCATCATCATTACCATTATATCATCGAGGCAACATAACCCTGGCTTCCCGGCACCCCAACTTGAAGTTGGTTACAATTACGCCATTGCAGGAGAGAAACCAGAAATGTCTAAAATGACAAAAACTGGGGCATTAAAAAAAATTTGTAATGCACTAATGGTGGCAATTTAAATTTTTCGAATCCAAACTTGGTATAAGCAATCACTTAAAAAACAGATTGATTTAAACCATTATTGGAAACATCAGTATGAGGTATAATTTAAAATAAAACCTTTTAAACTCGCCAGTACGGGACTGGTGTCACCAAGCATTGTGAGGAATTTGAACAGCTACAGTAAGTAGCAGCTCCTGCTTGAGGAAACCAGTTTTAATGGCGGGGGATCTGACATGTTGACGATATGTCATAGATACTAGCTGGATGATCATCCACCTCTTAGATTAAGTAAATGTGAGGCCAACAGCTGACTTGTAGGCCTGGGGCCTTTTGAAACTGTTGTGCCATAGTGTTTTGAAGTTATTTTAATCTGTAATTAATATTTTATTTAGGAAGTGATATTTTGAGGTTATTTTATTCAATTATTTTTAGCCTGTTCATCTTACCTCAATATTAATAATAATTGCAGTTTTTATTATTAATTTAACACTTCTCACTGAAGGATAAATATATTGAAGAGAAAATTTTTGCCTAGACCGAGCTCGAACCCGGGACCTCTGGCTTTCCGGGCCAAAATGCTCTACCAACTGAGTACCAAGGTGAGTTGCCAATCTAGATGCAAATTTTTATTTTTATACGTTGTAATTCCCTCGTGCCAATGCTTTGAAACCGTTGCTTCTATTATATTTCAGTGAGAAATGTTAATTAATATCTTTGCATATGGCAGCCTCTTAGTTAAGAAGACATTAATTGGGAATCAATCACTACTTTACAAAGCAATAGAAGCCCTACATGCTTTATAAAGTAGTGTTAAATTCCCAATTAATGTCTTCTTAATTAAGAAGCAAAGACAGAAGCAACGGTTTCAAAGCATTTGGCGCGAGGGAACGTATAAGAGAAAAATTTGCATCTAGATTGCAACTCGCCTCGGTAGCTCAGTTGGTAGAGCATTTGGCCCAGAAAGCCAGAGGTCCCGGGTTCGAGTCTCTGTCTAGGCAAACATTTTTCTCTTCAATATAAATTAATAATAATGTTGAGGTAAGATGAACAGACTAAAAATAATATAATTTTAATTTGTGTTAACATTTTGACTGCATAAAATAATAATAAAAGCAAGTGGCTACAAACTTAAATCTAAGGCATAAAGGCTTATTTAATATATGTAGTGGATTAGTGGTTACGCTCCTTGCCTCTGGTCCCGAGGGTCGCAGGTTGAAACCCGGCCGGGGTCGATGGATTTTTTTAGGATGGAAAATTCCAAGGAGCAAGTCCTCCGGGAGGGACTTTAAAGCTGTGGGGCCCGAGTCTGAAGATTTTCAGGCTCGTAAAAGATCCTTAAGCCTGAATGAAAAGGCCTCTAAGCAAAATTTACCGAATTTTCCCGTCCTAGTACTACCTTGGTTTCCTAGATGTCAGTATGAGGCCAAACGCTGACCACGGACCACTCAAATGACATCTATACGAAAACAAGTGTAACTAAATCAGTATGGTTCAAATTCTTCCCTATAGGGGGAGAGCACCTAAATCTCTGTTAAGGGAAATATGGGCTTACAAGAAGAAGGAAATAACTCTATGAGGTTTCTTTTAATTATTAATGAGTTGGTTATTTTGACTCGCCTCATATTTCTTAATTTTTATGCAGACCAGGTTTCATTGCAATAAACCAAATCATTAATAATGTATAAAGCTTTGTTACAAAAATTTTAAAGACTGCAACAAAATATGAATTTGTGGTTTTAAAGTTTTATTTAATTTTACAGTGTAAAACCGAGACAAAAAATACAACAGTATTGGCCACAAAAATACGAACATTGTATGACACAATTCGTGACTATAAGGATCCTAAAGGTCGCCAGCTGAGTCTCATCTTCCTCAAACTTCCATCTAAACTTGTAAGTTATTCTTTTAACTAATATAAAAATCTAATTTTAATGTCAGAATTGTTTCTTGTAATGAAATAGAATCTATTATATGCTTAATTCTAATATTTACGCATGATGTATATGAAAGAGAATTGTTAATTATGAATATTACTGAAGTTGTGATTTATTTGGCAGGAATATCCAGATTACTATGAGGTAATAAAACGTCCGATAGATCTGGAACGAATCTCGCAGAAACTGAAGACTTCACAGTATGAGAGTCTTGATGACATGGTATCAGATTTTGTGCTTATGTTTGACAATGCCTGCAAGTATAATGAACCTGATTCTCAAATTTACAAGGTAATTATTTTGTTGTTTTTCATCATCATCATCAGATGTTTCCACTTTTGTGTGAATTGTCTCAGAACATAGCCTCCTCTCCAAAGTTCTATTCAGCCACACTTCGTTTTTATGGTTTTGTTTCCAATTGTAACCTCTATTTCCTAAATCCATTTTAACTTGATCTAGCCATTTGGTCTTAGCTCTACACAGGTTTCTTCTGGCTTTCATTTGCATCTCTATAGCTTTTATTGGTACTCTCTGCTCCTCCATCCTTTTTAGGTGTCCAACTCATTTTAATCTCATTTCCAAATTACTCCTACCAACTTTTGTACTTCACTGAAGCACTAATCACCTATTTCTCATCTTGTCTTTTTATTTTGTCGTACTCCTAAAAATGTCCCGTGCCGTAGCAGAGTGGTTAAGGCAGAGGAAGCCTTGGCGCAGAGCTACGGGACTTGCACTGGTTCGAGTCCCCATAGGGGAAGAAATTTTCTCATGGGACTGGTGCCCACCCAGCATCGTGAGGCAATTGGGTAGCTACAATAAGTAGCAGCTCCAGGTTGAGAAAACCAGCTATAACAACTGGGAGACTCGACATGCTGACCACATGTCACCCCTACACTGGCTGATGATCATATCCCTCTGTGATTGACACATATGGATGTGAGGCCGCTGGTAGGCTAAGAGCCTTCTAGGCCTGTCGTGCCTGTAGTTTTTTTATTCCTAAAAATGTTCTTATTTTGGTTTAATGCTTGTAATGTTTTTTTATTCAATGCCCCAGGTTATTTTGAAATTTCTGGTGTTTTCTCCTGGCATTGGCTTAATTGAACCCACTTCTGAAGTTGGGGTGTCTAGAAGGTGGAGTTATGTTACCTGATGATAGATGGATGATAAATGATAATGAAGCGCCATGATCGTTCTTAACCTAAATTCTAGACCATAGGCAACTATGGGAATGATTTCCTTTTAAGGAAAAATTCCTATGGTTTGACCAGAATCGAACCCAGGTCTCATGAACAGTAATCAGAAACGCTGACCACTAGCCCATGAGGCTGGTCTGACCTACAACCTTATTTCTATAATTCTAACATAAAGTACAATTTTTTTCAAATAATATTAACACATAATCAAAGTAGCAAGAGAAAACGGGTTATGATGAAAAATGATACATAAAAGGATAGAAAATATAAAAACAAAAAATGATAAACAGAAGTACTCTTGAAAAAGAAGAACCACCTATGAGAAAATATAGGAAATTCACATATCACCCTTGGGTATAATAAATTTCAAAAGATATTTGAGAAGTTTAGTATTAAATTAGCACCCAGAAAATAACTACAGTTTAAATAAACTAATAAAAAACCAACAAAAATGAAAAAACTGATAAAAATAAAAAGTCAGGAATATATCAAATTGAATGCATGGGTTGTGGAAAGATATATATAGGAAAAACAAAAAGAAACCTGAAAATTAGAACCAAAGAACACATAAGAAATATTAAAAATGGGGAAATAGAAAAATCTGCAGTTGCTGCTCATGTTTGGTCTGAAAAACATAATATAAATTCAGACACTAAATTATTAAAACAGAAAATACAAAGAGCTGACTATTTGGGAAAAAAATTTATATTCAGAAGAACAAAAACAGAGTTATGAATTTTGATATACCGATGGAGCGTGACCTTGTTTGGAGGTTCTTTGGCCAACCACAGGATGGAGCTGACATTGACATCCAGGTTGTGCAACATAATGCAACATAAATAAAACCGATCTGGGAAAGCTGATGATAAAAACAGAGTTGTTTTGAAACATGTTCAAGAACAAATCAACATTAATATTGAGGTTAAGATGTCCAGACTAAAAATAATATAATATTAATTTGTTTATAATAATTAAATGAAATCGTGTTTCTTCTTACCTCATACTTCTATGTTTTTTTTAAACACAGCAACTGCAGTATCGGCGACATGTTGTCATCATCATCAGCTGTTTTCACGACTGTGACAATCATTTAATTATTATTAATTGAACCTCATAATGTTAAAAAATTCCCAAATTTAATATATAAATTAATTTGTTCCTTTAGTTTCTTAACAGTGTTTATATTAATTTTCTAATATGAGTTTGGAATAAAACAGTAATAATAATGAAAAATAATAATAATAATAATAATAATAACACTGGGGAACAAAAAAATATTTTTTTCTTGGTGCCTGAAATTTTTCCACCTGATTCTGGGTATTTCGGCACTGCTGATTCCAAAAATGTCATCCATTTTGTTGCAGCAGCTCTAGTTTGCAAGATATTGATGATACTGCTCTTATGTACCACCATTGTAAATCGATTGTTTGCATAATACTAATTGATTTAATCCAAGTTATATTCATGTTGTTGTTGCCGTTTGCATATGTAATTTTACTAATTTGACAATTGTTTATCCTTTTTCTAGACTGACAATGGCTTCAACACGAAGAAAATGTGTGAATAATCCTGATGTGTTTTTGTTCATCTGTGGGGAGTACACATTCACTCAACAAAGAAAACCTATAACTGACTTTGTAAGAAGAGCTTATTTGGCCTATTTCAAAGTACAACTGGGAGATCAAGATAAGCCTTGGGCACCTCACATTGTATGTAAAACGTGCACAGAGCATCTACGACAATGGACAAATGGGAAACGGAAATGCTTGAAATTTGGGGAACCAATGATCTGGCGAGAACAAATTAACCATAGTGATGACTGCTATTTTTGTTCAGTCAATGTAAAGGGCATCAATAGCAAAAACCGGAATAGATGGGTATATCCCAATCTACGCTCCGCAAGACGCCCTGTTCCACATTCAGAGGAGATACCTGTTCCAATTTTTACCAGTCTTCCAGAGTCACCAGAAGAAGAGGATGATTCAACTGAAAGCTATTCTGAGGGAAATGACAGCGATTTCCCAGGACCTTCATCAGTTTCATCCGGTTTTAGTCAAGCGGAACTGAACGACCTCATAAGGGATCTAAGTCTTCCAAAGAAGTCATCTGAGTTGTTAGCTTCCAGGCTGGCAGAGAAACAATGTCTGTTACCGGGAACAAAGGTCACAGTCTATCGCAAAAAGAGAAACAGACTTCCTGCCATTCTTCACAGTAGAAAATCAATTTGTTTTTTGTATGAATGTTGAAGGACTGTTAATGAAGCTGGGTGTAGAAAATACACACCAAGTGAATGGCGGTTATTTATAGATAGCTCCAAACGCAGCCTAAAATGTGTTCTTTTGCATAATGGGAACATATACAGGTCAATCCCAATTGGTCACTCAGTTTCTATGCGTGAAAATCAAACATACAATAGCTACAGTGCTAGAGAAGATCTCTTACCGTGATCACCAATGGGTAATGTGTGTCGATCTCAAGATGGTGAATTTTCTTCTAGGACAACAAGGTGGGTACACCAAATACCCATGCTTTATATGTTTATGGGACTCTAGAGCCAAAGATCAACATTGGGTGAGAAGGCATTGGCCTCTTAGAGAAAGCATGACCGTTGGAGAAAAAAACATCGTTGCAGAACCTTTGGTTGACAGAAACATCATCATCTTGCCACCACTGCATATTAAACTTGGTTTAATGAAACAGTTTCATCAAGGCGTTGAATAGAGATGGAACATGTTTTGGCTACATATGTACAAAATTTCCTGCACTGAGTAAGGAAAAAATAAAAGCAGGGTATATTGGATGGACCACAAATCCGCCAACTTATTAATGACCATCAATTTCAAGACTCAATGAATGATACTGAAGCAGCCGCATGGTCTTCGTTCTGTATGGTAGTGAAGAATTTCCTTGGAAACTATAAGTCTCCTAATAGTGATGAACTAGTGGAGAATATGCTCACTGCTTTTTGTGCACTAGGTTGTAACATGAGCATCAAATTACACTCCTACACAGTCATTTGGATCGATTTCCAGACAATCTTGGAGATGTAAGTGAGGAACAGGTGAGCGTTTTCACCAGGAATTAAGTACAATGGAAGAAAGGTATCGTGGACGGTGGGATATACATATGATGGCGGACTACTGTTGGAGCATCCACCGAGAATGTCCAAGATCATTGCATCGGAGGAAATCACAGAAAACGGGGATTCTGCGACCTGATGGAGGAAAATTAATGATTCTAACGAGACTAATGTGTAAATAAATTATGGTAGTTATATAGATACAGTTGTTTCATGAAAAAGAAAGTATTTGTTCTTTTGTATTTAATTGTATGCGAGTAATATAGTTGTATATGTGGACCAGTATTTTTGAACTGGTATATAATTTGAATAAACTCTATCTCAAAAACTAGAGCTGATAGGACGAAACTGAAATCATCTTTGGAATCAGTGACCCAAATATACCCATAAATAGGTGAAACATTAAGGCACCAAACCAAAATCACTGTTCCCCAAGTGTTAATTCATGAGACCATAAACTGATCTTCAGGCTTAATATATGGTTCAGAAGGCGCATTTGTACTGTTGATTGCGATGACATTATGAGATTTTCAAATTAATAACTAGGGCAACGGCCAATTAATTCTTTTGCAACTTTTTCTTATGAAGGTTTGAAACATTGCTTGCATATATCAAAATGTATGGTCACAAAAAAAATGGATAAATTAAAAGGATTTTTGTTAGGGCATTTTTTTTGCATTTTCTTAATTTTTTTGGGGATAGGTAATTTTTTTGGCAATTTTTAGGTATTTTGAGCATTTTTTACACTTTTTTTTTTTCGGAAGGCTGTGTAATTCTTTGTATTTTGATTTGAGATTTTTACGCTTTTTCCGTTTTTTTTTTTTTTCAATACAATTTCTTGGGATTAACTAGATGTTTTGTGTAACTACTACCCGTATTTTTTTTAAGGTATGTGCATAATGAACTGCCCACTTCTAGGAATTTTATTCAGTTTCTTAGAGCTCTCATGCTAGCTTTGTCCCCTATTTTTGCTTTTTAATAACTGCAATTCAAAATTGTTGTAAAAGTGCACTGTATCAATTGAAATGGATTTTCTGCAATTAAGGTACCCTAATATGTATTTTTAAATAATTTTATTTTAATATTTTGATGTCAAGTTAAATTTTATGTAATTCAGTAATTCAAGTGAGTACTTAATCTAATAAATAGTATTTTTATTGGTAATTCTTAACTTTTATATTCGTCTTTTTTTTATTTTATTGGTCATTTTTTGTATTTTTTTAGGTTATAAATGCATTTTTTTATTTTGTCTTTTTTACCAATTTATAGGTCATTAAATGCCTTGCCCTATTAATGAACTAAAGTCCAGCCACTGAGTCTCCAGCTTTGATGTTTAGGTTGTACGAGGGGTAAAGGGAGAAATTCTCACCCTCTACTGCCAATAAGGAAATAGTTGAAGTGTGGAGTATGTCTGCTAACAACCACTCATGTTCTTGAAAACTGCTAGTGAGGTTTGAAATTGCTTCGATGTTGCCAGTGTATTTCTACTATCCACCTGGACCATAAAGCGGCCCCTCCACTGAATATTCCTATATTGAAACACTTTTTCAAAAACGTCAGGGCTGGAGACTGAGCGACTGAATTGTAATACTAGTGAGTCGTTGAATGGTGCGATTTTATGACTCACTCTTATTAGTTTTTTAATTCAAGCTTACACTTGTCCTACATCACCTTTCTGTTTATAAATGTCACCAATGTAACATAATATGCTGATGAGATGCATAAATTCAAAAGACCACATTAATGTTATCTGTATGTCTAGTTCAGAACCTGCACATGAAAAGGAGCAATGAATGACATTGAAAAAACAAACAAAGATTGTGTTATTTAAACTTCACAGGGAAAGAACACTATGAGGTTTAATTTAAGAATTAAATTAATGTTTTTATTACCTCACCTCATATCGTTTTCTTATATACATGGCAGTTTCGGCGCTTATTCTCCCTGCATCAGTAGCCTCTGGTCGGACCAGTGTTATGTTGTTTTCTTTGGCGGCCAAGACGAAACGCACATAAACACGGTCGACCCGAGGCTACTGATGATGGAGAAAGCTCCGAAACTGCAGTATAGAAGAAAACGATATGAGGTGAGGTAATAAAAACATTAATTTAATTCTTTACACACAGATGATTTGCTTTTGTAGACAACAGTCCTTGTGAAACATCCTCTGAAAGATGATATATTTACAATTGGGTTCATAATTTGTAACATGATATGACAAAATAATATAGAAAAAACAAGTTGGTATATATATTTTTTTAATCTCTGTGAATAGAAAATTCATTTAGATAAAAAAAAAACTTAAGGAAACACATTATCCTTCTTCAATAAAGCACATAATTCAGGGAAAATTCTTCAAATGTAATAGGTCAATGGCAATAATTAATAGAGTCATGAAATATTTCTTAATACAAAAAGATCCAGAATCCATCTATGTAAACCATGGATTGATCTGTACTTTTGTAAATGTAGTGAAGCTTGGACATTAAGGAGAAGATGAAGTCAGTAACAGCTTGTGGAATGAAGTGGAATATACCAAATAGGAATCATAAATACAGGCAAGAATGCAAACAACAAAAACTGCCGGTTAGAACCTATATAAGTCACATATACAATTATAAAAAAAATGTAAAAATAATTTCTCAATAATATAATAATATAATAATAATAATAATAATGATACTGTTATTATTATAATATATTATTATCATTATTATTATTCTTATATTGATGGCATAAAAAGAGAGTCATCAATGTGGATTTAGAAGAAATAGGTCTAAGTAGATCAAATGTTTGGTATAAGAAGATTTTAGAAAAGAAATGGGAATGTAATGGGACAATACATCAACTATATGTAGAATTTGAAAGACACTGTTGCAGGATTGCCGTTTTTCTTCTTGTGATTGGTATACAACATATTGTCAGAACAATGAATTTCAAACAAATGAATAGCAATTATTTAGTTTCTCTTTCTTTTAATACTAATCTTTTTCCAAGATTTCTTATATCTTGTTAGCAATGATTAAATGAAATATGGGAGGTAAAACAGAACACATGAAAAGAGTGCACATTGTTATATTTCAGGATGCTCTGATGCTGGCAGAGAGTTGCATTGGCAAGACAAAGCTTCAACTTCGTGAAGATGAGGAAGCTGTGCCTGATGTAACTGCTGCAGTACAGGAACTTCTTACTTCTCTTTTCATTTCCATTTACAATCATCAAGATGAAGAGGCCGGTGTTTTCTGATTCAATGGCTGAACTTCCTGAACACGATGAAATGATGGACCAAAAGTAAGTCAAATTAAAGATTGTTAAATTATCTTCTTCTTCCTTACAAGCATGAGGTGGGAGAATAAACTTAATCAGGATTTGAGGGAGTAAATTATACAGGTAATAATAAAAAAAAATTAGCTCAGGATAGGGATATATAGAGAACTTATGTCTGCATGGTCATGAACCTATGGATTCGATAGTGCCAGAGAGTTAGTTAATATGTATAGTTTCCGAATGTAGTGCACCGCATTTACTTACTTTTACTTTTGAGGGTCTCTTCATTTTTTAGTGGTTACCCTGTATTCCCATTCGCCATTCTTGCCGATCACGCCATTCATCCTCCTCCAGACCTCGGTCGTTCATCAATCTATGGATCTCTGCCTCTCCAAGTTGTTCTTGGCCTGCCCCATTTCGTTCTACCAGAAGGTGACCATGCCCAAAAGAGTTTTGGGCCACCTGTCATCCTCCATTCTCCTGACATGGCCATACCACTGAAGAGCTCGTCTTTCGATCCTTTCCCCACTGTCTCCTCCATTTCCCTCATCTGCCTCACTTCTTTCATTTCTTCTTCTTTCCAACCCTGGACACCCTGGCACTGCGTCTTATTCCATCCATCTCCACTGCCTACAAGCATTTGCTTCTGTAATTTTGCACTTTGGTCACTGAAAAATTGGGGAGTGTAAAATACGCGATTTTTAAAATTAGAAGTCGTGTTTCTGAATTATCTCAATTATGGTAATTAAGAATACAGTAATTTTGTTATCTCTTATAATTTTCTAGCATAACACTGTAGGTAATCTTGAATATTATACAACTAATAATCATGCAATAATAAATCTTCTTCTTCTTCTTCTTCCTTTCATGTGATAGGACCTAGTGGTCTGTTACGGGTCTCAATCAACGTTTGAAGGGTCTGCCCAAAGATCTCTTGCCTGGTGGCTGTTTAATTAAGATCTGACGTGGTATTCTTGTTCTGCCTCTTCTTCTTACATGAGATTTCCAGTTGTTCTGTATTTTGTACATGATTCCTTGACTGATTCTGTGTGTAATTCTTTGAGAATCTCAGAATTCCTTTTATGGTCTGTCCTTGACTAGCCCGCAGTACGTCTAATAAATTTTTATTTCGTGCCGCAGTTAGTCTTTGTTCATCTACACTGCGTATGGTCCAGGCCTCACTGCCGTAACATAATATGGGTCTGGCCAGTGTTTTATAAATTATCGTTTGTGTGTGTTGCTGTACTGTGTTTGGCTTGAAAATATTATTTATAATTCCTGTTACTCTGTTTAATTTTATAATTTTTTGACTAAATCTTTTCTTCTTCGTATGTAACTTGGTATCCGAGATAGTTTAAGTGTTGGTTTGTTCTAATATTTATTATTAATAACATATTTTTACTTGCGAACTGAGTCTTTCCTAGGAAAGCCATGACTTAGATTTTTGCTGTTGAGATATAATAAATCTATAAACTAATAATAATATATGATGATCTGTAGAAGGATTTCCGGGCTGTTGTACGTGTCTTGAGGCATTTAGTTTTTGACATTTTGCCAGAGACTGTGTCCAGCATCCTCAAGGGTTTTCTTGAGACTGGCAGTTTTGTTTGACTACCTACGCCATAGCGTAGTGGTTAAGGCAGTGCGCTACAAACTGGAAGGTTGAGGGTTCAAGTCCCGGTGGGGTCAGGATTTTTAAACTGACCCAAACCTTCTGGTGGGACCATGGCCCTGGGGATCGACTCAGCCTCTAACTGAAATGAGTACCAGATTGCTTTGTTCTGGGGGTAAAGGTGGCCGTCACGCAGGGCTGACAACCCAGCTGACATCAGTGCCGATTGTCTTTAAAAAGGGGAGGCTTAACTTTTACTACCCCAAGGGCCTTCCGAGGCCTATAGTGGGAACACTTTACTTTTACCTTGCCCTATTTATACATTTTTCCACGATGTGTTCCCTGCGCAGTCCAGTACTTCTGTAATGATATCTGTCTTCTGGTTGGTTAGCATTAGGGACTTCATTGCACCAATGAGGTTGCTGTCCAGATGTTTCTTGTAGGGGTTTACATCTGGCTTTTTTTAAGTCTGGTATCCAACTTTTGACTTTAACGATTCTTCCTCTATTGTAACTATTTTGATGTTTGAATATTTCCATGGCTTCCTGTTGCAGATGGTAAAATATGTGTTCGTTAGATAATAATCTGTGTTGTACTGTATGGGCTTCAAATAGAGAGTGTTTGCTACTTGCGACTTTCCACTTGTTTAAGACGGCTATATCTTACGGTTCTTTAAGTCTTGTTGTGATGCTGTGTTTATGGTTGCCTATATATACTGGCCACAACTGCCAAAATACACGGACCAAATAATCCCTTAAAAAATTAAGAGTGCAAAATACACAGGGGGTGCAAATTATGCCAGCAAATAAACGTATATTGTATTTGAAAGAAAAAAATGTTTGCCAACCGAGACTCAACCAGGACCTTGGTTTTCTGGGCAAGCTCTCCAACTGAGTTACCGAGCGGTTGTGATCTAATGCAATTTTTTTTTTATATACATTGTAATTCCCTTGTGCTAAATGCTATGAAACCTTTGCTTCTATCTTTGCAAATGGCCAGCTTCTTAGTTAAGAACACATTTATTGGGAATTTAAACACTACTTTATAAAGCCAGTAGGGCTTCTATTGATGTTATTATTATTAATTTAACACTTCTCACTGAAGGATAAAATTATATTTGAAGAAAAAAAATTTGCCCCAGACAAGACTCGAACCCAGACCTATGGCTTCCAGGCCAATGCTCTACCAGCTGAGCTACCGAGGTGAGTTTGTGATCTAGACACAATTTTTTCTCTTACGAGGGCGGATCGGAAAGTAACGCACAATAATTTTGTTTAAAAAGTTTAATAGTAAAAAAAAGGAAAAAAATCAACAAATGAACTTACATCTTTTACCTACTTTTCGACATTAGTCACCAACTTTCTCAAACACATTTTCCATCGTGTTACCAGTTTCAATATGCCCTGTTCGTAGAAGTCCGTTTGGTTGGAGTGTAGCCATCTGCGCACTGCTGATTTCACTTCCACATCTGATCTGTCTCAAAGCGTTTGCCGGCCAGGAATTTCTTCATGGGACCCAAACAGATGAAAGTCCGATGGTGCCAAGATCCGGACTGTATGGTGGATGCTGGAGCACCTCCCAACCAAATTCGGCGATTTTCTGACGAACGACAGCCAGCAACCATGGGGGCGAGCATTGTCATGAAGAAGTTTAACGTTAATGTTGTGACGTTTGGTCACGAATGGCATGACGCAACTTCACCAAAGTTTTAATGTAGGCCGCAGCATTCACAGTGGTTCCCGTGTTTAGCAAAGTCACCAATAAAAACACCATGCAATGCCCCAGAACACTGTCACAAGCACTTTCCTGGCATATGAGTCACTTTGAATTTTTTCTTTACTGGGGAACCAGCATGTTTCCACTCCTTGATGCTTGCTTTGTTTCGGACGTGTCGTGGTACGCCCACGATCATCACCTGTGACGATTCCTTCCAGAAAGTCATGTCCTTGTGCGGTGTACCGCGTTAATGGTCCCAAGCTTGCCATCATTCGCTGGCCCTTGTGTGTCGTCTGTCAGGTTCTTAGGCACCCAGCGAGCACTAACTTTACGGAATTTCAAAATTTCATGAACAAATATCGTACACCGCTTCATAGGAAATGTTGAACTTCTGCGATAAGGCTCGCAGTTGCACACGCCGTTCGTTCAGAATTGCCGCCTCAATGCCTCTGGACATTCTGTGGGATTGCTGCTGTTGTCGGCCGATCGGACGTGGCGAATCACTAAGGTTCACGCGTCCCTCTTGGAAGAATGTGCACCCACCTGGAGACATTGCTACGGTCCATACAATCATCCCCCATAAACGCCACGCATGTCCCTGTGAATTTCACTGGGTTTATGCCCTTTGGCCCACAAAATTGAACAACACTTCTCTGTTCCTCACAGGTGGACAACTGTAGCATGCGCGCCATCTTTGTTTCATAGTTCAAGCTTCTCTCGGCAAGAGGGTGCACCTGAGAAAAATAACATTGTAGTGAAAACTTCAAACTATATCTCTGTGAATTTCAACATTCTAGCTGCACTACCAATGACACGCCCCAAAAAATTATTGTGCGGATACTTTCCGTACCGCCCTCGTATATGCATTGTAAGTTCCCTTGCGCCAAATGCTATAAAACCCTTTGCTTGTATCTTTGCAAAAAAAAAAATTCTCTTCAAATATAGTTTGTCCTTCAGTGAGAAGTGTTAAATAATAATAAAAAAAACAGTATATGGTGTTCTTGCAAGTGCATATTGTTGTTTTAGATGTATGTATCCATATTTTTTGTCACTGTAGGATTCGAGCTCTTCTCCCTAGATCTCATCAAGAGAAGGCTGACAGAGGATTGTATCGCCGATTGGATACTTTTCAAAGAGGACATATTTGCTTGTTTGGAAAGAGCCAGACGTTTGTCTCGAACTGATTCCCAGGTCTTTGAAGATTCCATCGAGTTACAGTCATACTTCATCAGACAAAGGTAAATCTTTTCACATTTAATAATGACAGACTTAATGTAATCTGACTTCTTAAACTTACATTTGTTTCAATTAAAAATTACAATAGGACGTAACACTATGAGGTATATTACAATTTATATAACGGTAATGAATGTATTATTTTTACATCTTACCTCATATTTTATATTTTTTAAACATGGGAACTAGTTCTCAAGAGAAACCATCTCTCTCATTTTTCACCGACATTTTGACTACCGGATTTTCATTGGAATCTCCATCAATAACATTGCCATTTGTTGTTGATTTGATGAACTTCGAGATAAGATATATATTCAGAAGAACAAAGTTTAGGTCCATGAATTTTGAGATTCCTGATGAAACATGATCTTATCTCGAAGTTCATAACATCAACACCAGATGGCCAATGTTATGATGGAGTATTCCAACGAAAATCCGTGTAGTCATAATATCGGTTTGAAAATGAGAGAGATGGTTCTCTTGAAACATAGTTCCCAGGTTTAAAGAAAACAAAAATATGAGTAAGATGTGTAAAAAAATGGTCTCATTAATTTACCTCATAATGTTACTTCCTATTGTATTTTCAAAATCTGATTTATTTATAAAAGTTACATTTAGTTGAATGTCAGGCTTTCACGGGCCGGTTACGGTCATAGATGTTGTAGTGATTCCGTGGTTGATGGTGGCCATGTGAAGTCCATAGTTGGTGTTGATACCAGACGTTGTCGCCCTCAACTGCGGAGGGCATCTTCAGTGGCGAGTGCTTCTAGGCGTGTTTCCTGAACGGAAGATCTACTTAGAGTGAGCGCTGTGGACGTAGAGGACGTTGTATTGATACTAGTGGTGGGTGCAGGTGAGGGGCGTGGCTCTTGCTGATTGGCTAATGGTCGTCTCCTTGTTGTCACTGGTGTTAATGCATTTATTTTCTAGTGTATGAAACCAGGCCTTGAGACAGTTTGATACCTTCCTCTTTTCTGTTAATATTTCCCTTATGCTTGTATATTTCTATAGCCTCTCGGTATAATCTGGGGAAATAGTAGGAAGTTGTGGCTAAAACTTGTGACACCAGATTCTATTCGACGATACACAAGTTTTAGCCACAACTTCCTTACTATTTCCCTAGATTATACCGATGAGGCTATAGAAATATACAAGCATAAAGGGAAATATTAACAGAAAAGAGGAAGGTTATCAAACTGTCTAAGGCCTGGTTTCATACACTAGAAAATAAATGCAATTAACACCAGTGACAACAAGGAGACGACCATTAGCCAATCAGCAAGAGCCACGCCCACTCACCCTGCACCCACCACTAGTATCAATACAACGTCCTCTACGTCCACAGCGCTCACTCTAAGTAGATCTTCCGATCAGGAAACACACCTAGAAGCACTCGCCACTGAAGATGCCCTCCGCAGTTGAGGGCCGAAACGTCTGGTATCAAACACCAACTATGGACCACGGCCACATAACCCGGAATCACTCAACATTAAAAAGTTACATTTTGTTTATCTCCAGTTTAGTTTGATTTGTAAATTAATTTTTTTACTATTGTCAGGAAAATGTTGCACTATGCAATGTTAGAATGGACTACAGGTTAAGAACTATATGTCCATAGGTTGTAATTTATATTAAATGCTATTGATCATTTTCTTCTACATGACTGATCACATTAATGGCACAAATATGCACTGTACCTTCATTTTACTCTAACATATCAGATTTTTAAAGTGATTCTATTACAGGCCTTTAGGAGGCCCTTGGGATAGTAGGAGGTTAAGGCTTCCACCTTCCTGGGACAATCAACATGATATGTCAATAAGAATTAAATGAATCGTGATTCCTTCTTACCTCATACTTCTATGTTTTTTTAAACACAACACTGCAGTATCGGCGACCCATTGTCACCATTGTCAGCTGTTTTCATGACAGTCGTGGAAAACAGATGACGATGGTGACAATGGGTCGTCGATACTGCAGTGCTGTGTTAAAAAAAAACATAAAGTATGAGGTAAGAAGAAATCACGATTCATTGAATTCTTATTAATTGAACCTCATAATGTTAAAAAATTCCCAAATTTAATATATAAAACGATATTGTCAACTCTGGTGATGATTGTGTTTACTGCCAGAACAAGCATCTAGTACTCATTTCCGTTACAACCTGAGTTGATTCCAGGAGCCATGTTGTCACCAAAAAAGTAGTAACCAAATAAAAAAATCTGACCCCCATCGGAAACTCGAATCCCTGATCTTCCAGCTTGTAGTGTATTGCCTTAACCAATTTCACTAAATCATTTCACCCACATATGAGATGTTTCTTATTATTTATTGGAAGGAAAAATGTTGTCATTTACTTGAACATTATGGGGCATGCTGTAGTGTGGTTGGTTAACATGCTATAAGCCAGAAGGTTTATGGTTTTATTCCCGATGGGATCAGAATTTTTAATCTGGAACTAACACTTCTGACAGCAACATTATCCCTTGGATTGATTCATCCTTTAACTGAAATGAATACCAGATGTACGTTCTTGGGGTTAAAGGCAGTCATCAGGTAAGGCAGGCAACCCAGCTGACATCTTGTGCCAGTTATGTTAAAGAAAGATGGGAGCTTTAACCTCTTGTCACCCCAAGAGCCTCCTCTAAATCCTGAATTGGGGTCACTTTATCTTTTACTTAAAGATATAACTATTTACAGGGTGTGGCATAAGTCAATTAACCGCTGCACATGGTTACACGGAAAAAAATCAATTTGGTTGAAACTGGAGTTTGAATATGAGAACTTCAGAATATAATTTCAAACAACTGCTGCTTATATACATATAAAAATATATGTGTACGGTATTTATATATATATATATATAGACATATCAAAGGGCAAAAATAATATATTTGCATTTTCAGTTAAACTGACTTCTGCTGCACCTTGTATATTGCAATCATGTAAGATTTGAATTAATATAATTTTTAGGGGGATGAACTGTGTCGTGGAGGTGATTTGTTACATTCTCCAGCCCTGAGACTATTACTTTACTGCATTTGGCTGCTGCAGTAGAGGCAACACGGCAAACAGAAAATTGTTGCAAGAGCAGCCAGAAGAAGAGACTGAAACTCGGAGCTCTGAGGATTCATTGAGGGTATTTTATTTATTGTAAACTATACAGATTTATCAGAAGAGAACAAAGATGTTTCATTAACATATGTACTAATACTGTGGGTTTTTGCTTAATTTTTAATTTCTGCTAAATCATCCATATTCACACTTTTATTGAAAAATATAACCTACTTATTTTTCTTCCACAAAAACAAAAAAAAAATGTACCAAAGTATTATAAGTATTCAAAGTTAAAATTGGGAAACAACATTTATGAGGTTCTTTAATTTATAAATTAATGAGTCATTTTAACCATCTTACCTCATATTTCCTGTTTTATCAAACACGGTAACTATAATTTTCAAATGATCTTGTCATTCATTTTCAACCGCCATTATGGACTACGGATATTCGTTGGCATCTGGGAGATTCCAACGAATATCCGGTAGTCATAATGGCGGGTTGTTGAAAATGAATGACAAGATCATTTGAAAATTATAGTTACCGTGTTTGATTAAAAACAGGAAATGATGAGGTAAGATGTTTAAAAATGACTCATTAATTTATATATTATAAGTATTATTGCTGTGTGCACAAAGGAGCAAGCTACAGAGTGTTCTCTCACTCATGTTAAGAAAACCTTCAAACCATTTTAAGGGTTGTATGCAAATACAGTAGTCTCTTATTAAGTTATGTAGATAGAAAATAATACCATGAGGTTTTTTTTTTATATTGTTTATTTTTTATTCACTCACCTCATACTTCATAATTCCTAGCATAGTAAGTATGAAGTATGAGGTGAGTGAAATAATAAATTATAAAACAACATTAGTCTCTACTCAAATTACTTCCAAGCAAATTGCTGAGATCGAATTAACGGCCGACTTACCGGTACATGCATGAAAGTTGCCGTTTTTCGTAATTTTGGCAACAAATTACCCAGAATTCTCAGCAATAAAAACTACTTCCGTTATTTTTGTCTGCTATTATCAGCTTGCGTCCCACAAATAATACCGTATACAATCGGGGTCTGCATCGCGCAATATTTATGACCGATTCTCCTGTTCTTCCCGTTGAATTCTTTGGTAGACTATCAAATTCCTCTTCTCCGCATATACCCGAAACCATGATCAAAGTCTTCAGGGTCCGACATCTTGGATAAAGCTGCAAAGGTTCAAACTACATCGGTTCCCTTCGGGATTTTCACGATAAGTTTCTATCTTTAGCTATGATCTTAGGTACCTCGTCAGGTAGTTACAATTATTATATCATTAATAGATTTCTGAGTAAGGGACAATGTAATTGGAATCAAACTTTCTCAGCAGGAGAAACGCCTGTACTGTCTGATGCGTTCAAACATTAGACCCTTAATCATATAACATCTTACAATTCTCTTACTAAAATGTCTCTTGTGAAGCTACCTATGAGTTAAATTAAGTCTAAAGATGACTTTCTCAAGTTTTTTTTCATATGACCCAATGCATTGTTTTGGTTCCAGCCAATGCACTTTTCAAGTTTTTGGATTTTGCAATATGTGAATAGAGTTGATGGGAGTCTTTTTTTTTCTATTTATGGCCCACTTTGGCACTCCGTGTCATATATGTTAGTGTACTTTCTTGTATAGAGAGACAAGTGTAGACATGTATATGTTTAAATGTTAGTGTGTTGTGTGGGAGTTGTGCTGAGGCAGTGGGTGAAACCCGATGCTGGCATGTACCCTATTCCTACAATTCATAGTCTCAATAAAATAAGACCAAAAGAAATGTAGTCACATCCAAAAGTTTGAAAAGCTACAAGGAACATCAGGCTTAACAACCCTATCCGATGGACAAATGCTAGCAATGCATCACATGTCTTCTCAACATATGTACTTCCGAGGGTTTTGAATTTAATCAAGGCACACAATCGTCTCAGTTTAAAAATTGTATTTGAATTTAATCCAGGCATCTGATGGACAATCGTATCAGTTAAAAAAATTGTATATCATCTTTAAAATTAAAAATTCAAACCTAACAGGAATCAAACTCTCTTCCGCTAATCAGGAACCAGGCATGCTATTAGCTGAGAGAGTATGGGGGATGACTTATTCAATTATATTTGAGTTGTGTATTTTGACTCACCTCATATTTTTTATTTTTATGCAGATCGGTTTCGTTGCTATCTGTGCAACATTCTGAATGTTTCACAACTGTTGTCTTGCGATTGCCCCTCCTGCAAATTGATTTCTGTGCCCTTCTGTTGGCTGACCGATGAAACGTTCCAAATCAAGTTTTTTTTTTTTTTTTTTTTTTTTTTTTTTTTTTTTTTTTTTTTCATTCACCAGTAATTCAAATTCATGGTTTTCTTTTTTTTCTTGATATGTTAATTTTCTCCCAATTGTTGAGTTCCTTAGATTTTTCTAACTGTTTTAAGTATTTTGCCTTAGTTTCCAATTCTGTATTTTTCTGACCATTGCAGATTTTTCTATTTTTCCATTATTAACATTTCTAAGGGTGTTTTTTCAACTCTGGGTTTTAAATTCCTTTTTTATTTAAATACAGCTTGAAAGAACACCTTAGAAATATTAAAAATGGAGAATAGAAAATCTGCAATAGCTTGCAGCATGCATGGTCAGAAAACCACAGAATTGAAACTAAGGCAAATTACTTAAACAGTTTAGAAAAATCTAAGGAACTCACAATTTGGGGGGAAATTTACATATGCAAGAATAAAGAGAAATCCAAGAATTTTGAAATTCCTGGTGAAAGGGGGGGAAAAAAAAATTGATTTGGAAGTTCATCGGTCAGTCAGCAGTGGGCACAGAAATCAATTTGCAGGGGTAGGACAACAGAAGACAACAGTTGTGTTAAGTATCGAGAATGTCGCACGAGATAGCGTGCGAAACCAGTCTGCCTAAAAATCAAGAAATATGTGGTGAGTCAAAATACAAAACTCAAATATAATTAAAATAAAGCTCATATGTGTTATTTCCTAACATATATTTAATAGACTTAATTCAAGCTTTTCTGATCCATTCTTTGTAATAGATAAGTAATAATTTGACATGTATTTATGAGTTTCATGTAGGAGGCTGGAGGTAATCAGTCATCTGGAGATTCAGTAGTTTTAATCAACAAGTTTATAGAGTTGGAGACTTTGTATATGCAGAACCAAAGGAGCGTGGGATGGATACAAGTATTATCAATATTGAGAGATTATGGACTAATCAAGAAGGACAACAAATGATGTATGGAAACTATTTCTATCGTCCTTATGAAACATTTATCACCATCACCACAAGAAGATTCCTTGAAAAGGTAGTCGTATAGTTGTTTTTATATTTATTCATGAATGACAGGGGTTAACTAAGAAGCCATTTTATGGTGAAATTAATATGTGTTCTTACCTCTCCTCAAATGAAAACAAATCAGGAATTTATTCATATCAAATGCAGGGATTGTGACAAAATTTATATTGGAAAAACGAAAAGAAATTTGAAAACAAGATTGAAAGGAACATCTTAGCAAACATCAAAAAATGGAGAAGTGGAAAAGTCAGCAGTAGCAGCTCATGCTTGGTCCCAAAAACATTTAATTGAATCAAAAGCCAGTCTAAACTAAACAAATAGACAAAAACAAAAGGAAACTCACGGTTTGGGAAAAGGATCCACATTCAGAAAAACAAAGGAAAAACTTATGAACTTCAAAATTCCCGCAAATTTTTACCTGATCCAGAGGTTCACGGACCACCAACAGAGGGAAAAGAAGAGTTTCTTCCAATCGTCATAACAACAGTCGCCATAGAAGGACTGAAGATGAGACATTATGGACTCGAAATCGCAATCTACTTAGAAGATTTATATAAGGAGAGGTAAGAAAAAACATTAATATTTCACCATAAATTAAACCTAATAGTGATTAATTCCTATAAAAGTTAAATAAAAAGGCCATTTTATCTCTAGCCTGTAAGTACAAGCTGACAAAAAATCATTGAACCCCTAAGGAAATGCCGTTCATTATCATTACTTGGTTGGGATCAGTACAAAGTGGAAATTTGCTGGATGGATAATAAGTAAATTTGATCATATTAAGTTATGTAGATAGGAAATAACACTATGAGGTTTTTTAATATTGTTTATTTTTTATTCACTCACCTCATACTACTTATAACTCCTAGCATACCCAGGGTTTCGTCACAATCCTTGTGA